>JAATLQ010031109.1:0-10300 GCA_013421005.1 Heliconius erato x Heliconius himera | reverse complement strand
AATTTAGAAACTTTAACAAGTTGTCATTCTTAAACTACTGGTTCAAATTGACTGAAATTTTAAATATACCGTGTTTATATTATGCCTGATTAGTTACTGAAAATTCAGGTTTCTTGTTTTATCCACAACGAAGTTATAGGGGGTCGAAAATGGCCTGAATTGCTTCGAGAAAAGGATGGTACGGCCGTGCCGCTGTTTTTTGCTCGACTTGGCGGGGGCACTGCCGTGCCCCCAGATATCTCTATTGGGATAGGCCAAAAAACTTGCTTTAAAATCGGTTTATCTATAAAAGAGCCATTATAAAACATTGATGAAAAAGTACATACTCTTATGAATTCAAGTTAGTTATTTTGTATAATAGAGAACAAAGAAGCAGTTATTTGAAAATTATGATTTCATCCATATAGTAACATTTATTTGCACTCGTTAATTCTAAGTTAAAAGTTATAAATTATAAAGATTAATTAAAAGTAACAATGTGCTTAATTACAAATAACAATAAATTAATAGATGGGTCTTTTTTTCGACTTGGCTTTATTGCTGTTGACCTGGACTGGTCTTAACATTGTCACCGGGAGCGAGAAGTGGCGAGAGCAGCTCCTGTAATAGATAGGACACAAGCCGAACGCTTAGGTCGATCGTGCCTCTATCGTTTAGTCCGCTCTCGCTTGCACGCTCAGTTCAGGTGGAACGTGACAATGAAAAATGCATTTTTGTGCGTGCAGGCGGCGTTAGTATAGGCTTATAAGATATTATCACGTCAAAAAAAAGACGTCTGAGATAATAATATAGCTAGGTTCTTAAATAAAAGAATAATTTTCATTACTCTAAAGTGTAATCTTATAACATTTGACACCTATATAACTGTCTTGACACCGAGCGGTACATAAAGCTAAATAGTATCTTTCCGGGCCTTTTTAGGTACTTTGTCTCGCGTTACCGCCCTGCACTGTATTCTTGAAATAACATCCAATATGGCTAAGGAATATCTAACTTAGACTTACATAGCCGTGTTAATGTACACTAATAATTGTTCTTTTATATAAAAGCTTCAATGTATAACGATTTTCTATAAATTAAAAGTTATAATATAAGTTGAACGAAGGATTACTTACGTTTAATACTGGTTTCTGTTCTCACTCACTTATACAGACAAACTAAGGGATGGCTTAAAATAAATGACGCTATACTGGAGGGGTCTTTATTGGGTAGTTAGGTAATGTAAATGGTATTAGATACGTTTAAATGGTAGTACGTATTATTATAGAATCAGTTTTAATGTAGTGGTAACCTAATTTTAAGACATTCCGCTCTTAATTTATCATTCAGTTTCACGTTAAGTTGAAAGACGAATCTCAACACCGTGCACGCGTCGCGTGGAAATAAAATAATTTTAAATATATAGTCCTAGAAGGAGGATAAGTAAGAATCAACAAAGCCGTGTATAGTCAAACAGTCACATTCACGTCACCACTAAGTCACATTGACCTCGACAATTAATATAAAAAGTATAATTTTATGTGACATATTTCGTTACTCAAATTCCACCCAATCAGGCGGAGCTGAACGCTTTGTCCCTCAACCCAAGGAAATGAATCAGCTTCACACTGTAGCCCGCACACAACAGAGGGAACTGAGCGTTAAGACACACCGTTCCACACTTTCCGCCGAGTTCTGGAGTCATTGCGTGTTGAACGGCGGAACTCAACGCCGCGATTAGCATCGACACCACAGCGAAGAAATAAAAATATAAATGAAAGTAAATATTTTATCTCCTCGAGTGCGCATCGAACCTACAATCAGTCGATTTTACAGTCACACACTGCGCCCCTGCGCCACGACTGGCCTCATGACAGGGAAATGAAAATTATTTACATATTATATTCATTCACCTATATGGTAATCGAACCGCCTTACCTGCACCCATCGCGCTTACAATCCCATATGCCGTCCCACTGCACCACAGGTTGATATCAAGAACCAATATGAATATAAATAATGAATTTTCTATAAAATTCTTGCGTGCTTTCAAGCGATAGATTTGGCTTGGTAGTAATTAGTAGGTGAGCCGTGTGAGCGGAGCGGCGCCCATCAATCACAATAATTGTCTGATTAAAAACGTCCGAGTGGCCTTTCATTAGTTCCTCGCCTTTTATTTAACTCTTTGTGCTATATTGTTCTTAATATAATTATGTATGTATATTACCACCAATAAAAGTCAAGAATAAATTATTTATACTAATAATATATTAAGTTGATGAGTTTGTTTAGTTAACGTTAACGGATAAAAAAAATATTTAAAATAATAATAAATAGTAAAAGTAATTAAATTACAGTGATAAGAGTGCTATCACTCTTTTTCTACTAGATAATGTTATCAGGCATGGAAACCAAAATTGTAGTTTAACTAGTAGATAAGGCTGTCAGGGACTTCTTTAACCGTAGATACCTAAAGGTCAGATAAAAGCTAGTATACTATAAATAAATAAGCAACTAGTCAAGTTTGAGTCGGATTCGCCTACCGAGGGTTTAGTACCAAATGCAGGTTTATGGGAAGTACAACTTCGAAAAATTGACAAATTTAAGTTAACGGACATATACACTAATATTATATGAAATTATTTAAAAATTTAAGTTTGTATTTTTTTTGTGCTATAGATAAAAACTTTTTGTAAGTTCTTACTTCTTGACAATTTCATAATTTTAAGACGACTGGATGTATCCTATGTTTTTTTGATTACACGGCGATTTTTATTAAAAATGGGAACAAACGAAAAAAAAGGTTTTTTTTTGTTTAACTCATGGAACTATAAAACACAACCCCCGAGATGAATATAAACCCACAATTATCGTGAACACTTCCTTAACAATATCTTCGGGTTCATAATGAGGTAATGTCTTAAAGTAAATTAAATTAAGATTTTAATTACCGACATAAACATTCATTCTAATGTTACTCAGTAAGTCTAACATATGAGAGATCTTTGTGATTTTGTCAAATAGCGTTTATAGCGACGTTCAGTATACTTACTAGCGACATTTGTGGCAGACTCGGGGAGTATATCGCAAATACATGTTGTATTTACATATGTAATATATATACATATCTACATTAGTGGCGCAGAGGCACAAAGTGCGACTGTAAAACCACCCGGTTGTGGGTTCGATCCCCACTCGAGGAGATAAAATATTTACTTAAATTTATATTTCCATATCTTCGCTCTGGTGTCGAGGCAAAGCGTGGCGTTGAGTTCTGCAATTAACACGCAATGCCTCCAGAATTCGGCAGAAAGTGGAGAACGGACACTAGGTTCGAGGTTTTAGATTTATTTATTTATTTATCTACATTAGCAAGGCCAGTTGTGGCGCAGGGACACAAGCGTGTGACTGTAAACGCGACATTTAGTGGGTTCGATTCTCACGATATAATATTTAAGAATGTTTTTACTTTACTCATCTTTGTGAAGTACTTTCCTGTTGGTGAAGTGGACACACAACTTTATAGGTTATTTTTCGCTTATTCATCTTTTTTCGAAAACGTGTACAAAATGTAAAGTAGCGAGATTTGAACTCGCGCTTTTTGGAATCCTTCGAAGCCTTATGACTACTAAGCCATATGCTCTTATCAAGCTACGTTGAAAATCTTATACGCTTCTTACAAGTTATTTACGCTGTAAGAGGTTAACAATAATTGTAGTTAAGAGAGCATTCTCTAATCTCAAATGATAATAGTATTATTATCTTCGAGACTCAAAAACTACAAGCCTAAAAAAAGCCTCCTTCTTTCTTCTTAAAAGTTCTTTCCTAAGTAAAACATAATATAAAACACGTTTTTCAAAAATAATAATAATAATTCTTTATTGCACATCCAAAACAAAAACACTGATATTTCTTCAATTAAAAAAATACACATACAAAAGGCAGCTTTATTGCTTAATAGTAATATCCGCCAAGCAAGCTTAAGGCAGAGGAAATAGCAAATTAAGATAGGGATAAGCTGTAAATAGTATAACCAATAAGCTTATAATATATTATATTATATATAAAAACGAAAACTATTTATAACATACCATAATACAAATTATTTTACTAGAGACCTCAATGCGGTTTTGTTCGTATAAATATTTTGCTATAATACAGCAAACTTATATAAAATCTTTACATTTATTGTATTACTGTAAAGTTTTATTTAAATTTGTTTAGTATTTTTTGCGTGAAAGTTGGAGAAAGATCAATCCTCACAAACTTTCAGGATAGGATACATACATACAAAAATATAGAATCGTCTTTCTTATTTACATAAGTAGAGAGAAGTTAGAATTTATATTTTCTCTTATCTACTTTACCCCATTTTATTTAGCGCTAGAAGTGACGAAACTAAACGCGTTTTGTTACTAAAAAGAAGGGAAATTTGAGAAATTAAGAACAATTTTAATATAATAACTGAATTAATGGTCTATAGTGTTTGATTTAAGGCGGTCGTACCACAATAAAGGCACAAGTGGTTGTGGTTTCGATTACTACTCGGGGAAATGCAAAAAATATTATTATCATTTCCTTACTCTGGTAACGAGGCAAAGCGAGGCGTTACGAACATTACTGAACCGAAGTTTCTTAATGGGAACGAAACGGACTAGTATCTTAACAATAGGTTCCCAGATTCCCTCTAATTGCCCCAGCTGTGTGAAATTTACAGCTTGAAACTAAAAGGCACGTAAAGCTAAAAAAAATACATGAAAAAAAAAAACTAAATCGCACATAAATTACTCCGATACACTCAAAGCAATTATCATCAATTACACTCAAATCATAAACCTATTACAGCATATATTAAAAGTGGCGAGTCTCACGCCAACAGCTAGACCCTTTGAATTTATCGCGAGGTATAAATACGCTTTCGTTTGCTCGAGATAATTCTACTTTATAGTAATTTTATGCGGCACATTAGCTCTAGTATAAAATGCAAGCCGTTCAAGATTAATTACCCGCTTTCTCCGCAGTCTTAATCGACGCAAATTGTTGTACTGTCAGCATAATAAATATTTTTTTCGTTTTTTTTAGCTTCACGCTGTATTTCTCTGTATCTTAAAGAAGGCAACTTTGTGTTGAGTCACTCTGTTCCCTAATTTTCATACAATTTAAAATATATATATATTTGCTAGGTAGAATTCAACGCCTAGATTAATTATCTTCTTAATAGGGCGAGGAATTTAAAAAATTACTCCCCTGATGCTCCCCCCCGAAGATCGCGAACATACAGGCTTATTGTTTACAGTCTGTAGTTTGTATATTTTGTATGTCGGGTGCAAACTTCATAATACAATTTTTATTTTATTATAACAAAAAAAAATATTATTTTTAAAACCTAATTATACATAAATGTACATTGTTTTATCGCTTAGAGAGTTGAAATGAAGGTATTTTAATAATAAATCTTTTCTCAAATCAGCTTCTGCACAAGGCGGGGAAGGCAGGGGGAGTTAAGACACTCTGTTCCCCACTTTTCTCAACTAAATAAAAAAATATCCTTTCCTTCGATAGGAGATCAAACTCACTTATATCTTCAGTCAGAGGTTGTGTCATGATAGCCTTGTATAAAAATAATATTATTGTTGAAACTGAAAATGATAATATAGAAAAATCTAGAAAAGTTTAGTCCATTTTTCACATATTTTCGAAATAGCTACTTAGAAAGTATAGCTCTAACATCGGACTTCTACAGAACTTGAACTGAGATTGGGTATACGGGTAGCCTTTATAACTTAGTGTTATTTAAGTAAATATTTTTTTTCAACTGACGATAATAAACATTTAAAATATATATGAAATTCCAAAAATAAAACATGGGTTTTCTTAAACAAAGCTGCGTACCATATGGAAATTACTTTCTTAAAATATAATTAAGAAAATTAGTCATCGGTTGTGAGTTTGATTTTTTTTAATTCTCCTCGGGAGAATGAATTATTTTCTCTTGCTCTCTCCGGTATCAAGACATTTACACGCGCTTTAGCGCGTTGTCTAGTTCCACCACTCAACACGCCATCCTGCGTTCTAACCTACATTTTTTTTGGGACATTTACTACGGCGTCATAACACTGGGTTCCCTCTGCCTACCATAATATCGTGTATATAAAAGGGTTTTATAGCGAGAAAATAAAAAAAATATTACGGTGACAACAAGGCAATCTAAAAATACATAAGAGTTTCCTAGGAATTAAATATCAAGATAATTATTTCTAGTTATAACCTTAGTTTAAGTAGTAGATAAATATAAAACTGTATTATTAGCTGACAATTATGAAAATGTGTTTAGTTAATATTTATATAAAATAAAAAAAAAAATAGCTTCACACTATATCCCGCACACAGGGTAGGCAGAGGGAACCTAGTGTTAAGACACTCCGTTCCCCACTTTCTACCGAATTCTGGAGGCATTGCGTGTTGAGTGGCAGAACTCAACGCCGCGCTTAACCTCGACACCAGAGCGAAGAAATGGAAATATAAATTTTAAGTAAATATTTCATCTCCTCGAGTGGTGATCGAACCCACAACCAGTCGGTTTTACAGTCACAATTCGTACCGCTGCGCCACGACTGGCCTCTGGCCTCTGGCCTGGCCTAATATTTATATAAAAAATAAAAAATTAAATTAGCTTCACGCTGTATCCCGCACACAGCAGGGTAGGCAGAGGGAACCTAGTGTTAAGACACTCCGTTCCCCACTTTCTGCCGGATTCTGGAGGCATTGCGTGTTGAGTGGCAGAATTCAACGCCGCGCTTAACCTCGATACCAGAGCGAAGATATGGAAATATAAATTTAAATAAATATTTCATCTCCTCGAGTGGGGATCGAACCCACAACCAGTCGGTTTTGCAGTCACACCTCGTGCCGCTGCGCCACGACCGGCCTCATCCTTATATATTATACATTAAAAATAATAATAAAAAAATAGATAAAAAGATAACAATACATCTTCATTTATTACAACTATACTCTACTATAAATATTGAAGAAACACAAGTTGCACATAAAAGCTGTTTGTCCCAAGAGTGCACTTTATTTCTATCTCGTGAAGAATGATCGCTTGTGTTTAAGCGCCTTTCTAAATCGCTTAGGGAGGTGTATATAAAGATATTGTTATTATTTGTAGAAAAATGTATACAACACGAATCATAAATTGGGTTGAATGTTCACCTTATTTTCACACAACAAGGTAAACATTTGGAACCTATGGGTGTAATGTCAAGACATGCTGCCCGCCGACTCACGCCTGAATTAGAGTGTGTGTTCGTGGAGTTTATTTTTTTAGCTTCAAGAAAGCCCAGTGTTAAAACACTCCGCTCTCCACCTTCCACCGAATTCTGGAAGCATTGCATGGTAAGGTGGCGGAACTTAACGACGCGCTTTGCCTTGACATCAGTACTAACAAGTGAACATATTAAATATTTCATTCCTCAGAGTGGGAATCGAACCCACAATCGTCACGTTTACGTCGCACTCTTGTGTATCTGCGCCATGATAGCCTCAATTCACTCCATTTTTACAATTCACTCCATTTTTCATTCCAAACGGGATAGCTGACAGGACCTAGTGACAAGTCACTTCACTTTCCATGTGAATTCAAGACATTGCATGTTAGCTAACAGAACATAACGCCGCGGCTAAATTACAACGTTTCCTCTTAAAATAAATGAAATAAATAAGAAAATGGCCAAAGAATCGTTTAATTTAAGTGCAACGTGATATGCATCAGATGTTACGTTATAAATCGTTATCTCCGAGAAACTCGAGGAACTTTGGCGAGCAATTCCCGTCTACTTGATTTCATACGTGCTGCCTCTAAGAATCTTAATTACCGCTGTAATTGGAATTAGGTTTCGGTATGTTTAAATGGTCACATTATTTATAAGGTAATTTAGAGGTTTGTGTTAATCATAGTGAAATTCTGATGAAAACTTAAAACCTTCTGCAAAGATCAAAAGAAAAATGTATAAATCTAATATGCATTTGTTGAGCCCGTCTTGGCGTAGCAGGAAAGCGTCTTACTGTAAATGAGACGTGCGTAGTTATGGATTCGATTCCCACTCGAGGAAATGAAATATTTAGCAGATTCCCTTTTTTTTTTTTTTTTTGAACTTGAGGTAATTGCTGTTAGCCCTATTGGCCTTTACAGCGACACCGGGTGGGTAGGGAAGAGGGTACTCTGTCCCAGAAGAAAAGCAAGCACTACCTGGCTGCTTGAGAGGAGTCGACGACTGTAAGGGCGCCCCCTGCGGGGGATCAGATTCCCTCTACCTACTTTTATATATTCATCCTGCATACAACTTAAGGTAAAAAAATGGTGACTGAATGATTGAAACTGAATGAATGAATGCCTTAATAAATAATAATAAAAATAATATAGTTATTATTATTATTGGTAAATTTTATATGTACCTATGTGTAATACTAGTTAGTACCTTAACCCGTACTATCTCAATTTATATAACTTTATCCCTATAGTATTAACAACTGAGATAAAAAGAAGAAAACCTAGAGAAATGTTTCTACGAGTATTAGCAACTTTTATTCCCAATTTACGTTTTTTTCTTCACGCTGTATCCTGTATAATGTAGTAAATTCTTGAGGTGCTGCGTATTAAGTAGCGGAATTCAACGCCGTGCTTTGTTTTGTTACTAGAGCGAATATAAATGCTAAATATTTCATTCCCTCAATGGGAATCGGGCCCAAATCATCGTTTACGGTCGCACACTTGTATCCGTACGCCACGGCGGCCTCTTTTAATGAATTTATTATTAAAGTTGTGGTTTATAATTTGTTTGTAATAGCAAAGTAACTATTTCATACATATTAATACTCTTTATTATTATTGTTCGCGACGTCGCGATATTCGCGCGTTCGCGGACTTTACTCGACATGTCGTTGGAAACTCTTAGGGATAGCGCGCATTGGTGCCTTTTGTCAGGGTGACAATAAATTCTTTGTCACTGTCATGTCACCATGCGCACTTGCGGTGACAGTGACGAAATTTTTTACATTTGATAAAATGTAAAAAATTTCGTCTCAAAATCTCCAAGAGATGGTTGTCTGTGCACTTATATTAAGAAATAGAAAAAAAAAAGCAAACGTAGAAGAAATAATCGTTTAGGGATTTGTCATAGAGCTACGGCCTCAACTCAATTTAGTCAATCAGTATGTCGTTGTCTATTTCATCTTCATGAAAACACACGTTTTGCCTTGGACATGAAATTGACGCCATTCTTGAAATTAAAATTCGGAGCTGCAGGCTGCTGTTTCTTGTTTATGCGGAAGACGACTAGTATGGAAACCGCAAGGTGGAGGGGGCACGAAGTGACATTTAGTTTCTAATGCGCGCACGGGCATACAAACCTATGGACGCGGTGACAGTTGCGTCACGGGCGTGTCGCCATCCCCCGCGGACAAAAAGTCACCCTATTGTCACGTATCCAAATGCGCGCACCTTCATTAAGGGTGATGTACACGGTGACAGTGACGCAACAGTCACGGTGACAAAAATCACTAATGCGCGCTATACCTTAATTGCGTGTCGTGACTCGTGACGTCACACAATTATAATAGTTTTAAAGTATTATTTAATATTTTCTAAATTAGTAATATTTTAATAAATAATAATAGAAATAGAAATATAAATAGATATATGTAGTATTTTAGATTTATATAGAGATTCTCGAATTTGTATTGCAATTATATAGTTGTAACGTAGTTTATCGAGCTAATTATATTTTAAGATAATAATTACTTTCGTATCGTAAAAGCTATTGTTAATTATTGTTAATTATAGGTTTGTATAGAAAAATAACAGATTTATAAATGCTAAATAATTATTAAGACATTTTTATATCAAAATAACTTGAGTGAATTTCGTCATAGTTACAGTATCTTTCGTAAATTTCTAATAGTATTTATAATTTAATTAATAAATAGTATATTAATTTATATTTAATTATATAGATATTTTTGTTTGTTTCTTTTAATATATATAAATTATAAAATCGTCCGATAGATAGTTAATAAAATATAAGCAAAAACTTGTAATAATCATAGTAAAAATATTAGCTTAAATAAAGATAAAACGGCTCGGTGGCTTGCGGCTCTCTTTACGGTATAGCTCCGCGGTACGTAGGGTAGCAAAGACGCGCAGTAGTCGTGTCAGACACATTCACACCAAGATAAACCTCCTTCAGAGGGTTCAAAATAAGTTCCTACGAATGGCATCCGGATGCCCATGGTACGTACGCAACGTTGACCTACACAAAGA
>JAATLQ010031108.1:93539-103836 GCA_013421005.1 Heliconius erato x Heliconius himera | reverse complement strand
GGGTCTATTCTTGGTCCTTTTCTCTTTTTAATATATATTAATGATTTACCATATCTAGTTGAAAAGGATCATGAGATAGTATTGTTTGCTGATGACACCTCATTGATTTTCAAAATAAAAAGACGACAAATCGTATATGACGATGTAAACAATGCTCTCTCGAAAGTAGTACATTGGTTCAGTGTTAATAACTTACTATTGAATAGTAAAAAAACTAAATGTATTATTTTTAGAACACCAAACACGAAAGTTGTTACAGCCGATGTACTCTTGAATGGTGAACCCGTAGATCCTGTCGATTCTACGGTATTTCTCCAAATTACAGTGGGGACCCCATATTGATGGATTGGCGAATAGACTTCGCTCTGCAGCTTTCGCGGTCAAAAAAATTAGATCATTAACTGACGTAGAAACGGCTCGACTTGTTTACTTCAGTTACTTCCATAGTATTATGTCCTATGGGATTTTACTTTGGGGTAATGCAGCCGGTATTCAACCGATATTTGTCATGCAGAAGCGAGCTATTCGTGCAATCTATAACTTAGGCCCTAAAGACTTCTTAAGGCAAAAGTTTAAAGAAATTAATATATTGACAGTTGCATCGCAATATATTTATGAAAATGTTATGTATGTTAAGAAAAACATTAATAATTTTACCAAAATTGGAGATTTTCATAATATTAACACTAGAAATAAGCATAATCTTGGTGCACCTGTAACTCGGTTGCATCGAATCCGTAATTCTTTTATGGGACAATGTGTACGCTTTTACAATAGGATCCCAGAAAACGTCAGAGAATTTTCTATATCACGATTTAAAAAAATTGTGAAAAAATTGTGTTGTGTGTTTGTGTGTTAAAGGTTATTACCAAATTAATGATTTGTAAATGATAACACGCCTTGGAAATGAAATGCTCGCTCCAGTCTGTTTCAAAGATATCATTGTCACAAATAATTAAATATGTATTTGTTTAAAATTGATTTTAAAAAATAGGTCCCGCTGAGTTTCTTGCGCCGGTTCTTCTCAGGTCTGAGGCATTAATTTTAGTGAACTGGTGGTAAATTTGACGTTCAAAAAATGAAGCATGTAACTTCTTATTTTGAATAAAATTATTTGAATTTGAATTTGAAAAATATACATTGGACTAAAACTAAATTTGACTATAACCTCGACTTACTCACCTATACAAAACACAAGGCAAGGCCACAGTGGCGAACCACAGCGGCGCCGCGAAGGGGTGCACGCGGCACAACTCCGGAACTAATATCTGTTTCTGGTCGAGGCGGTCGCGCTTAGCTCTGCGCGTGCGCTCTGAGGACACCGGCAGTGCTACGCCTTTGCGATTCACGTATCTGGGGGAAAAGAGAGTTTGGGCACTGTGGTTTTTTAACTTCACACAGTATCCCGCATATAGAAGAATAAAGAGAACCAAATGTTAATACACTTCCGTTCCCCACTTCCCATAGAATTTTCGAGGCAATGCAGCATGTTGAGTAGCGGAACTCAACGTCGCAATTGTTTCTTCTTCTTGTTTTAGCTTAACGCTATATGCAGTACATACACATAGGTAAAGGGAACCTATTAATCTAGTGTTAAGATGCTCCTTTTCAATTAAGACACTCTCTTTCACCACTTTTGACCAAATTCTAGAGGCATTGCGTGTTGAGTGGTGGAACTCAAAGCCTTATTACCAGAGCGCGGAAAATGAATAGTCTATATAACACCACAACATTTTCTTTTGGCGTCGTTATATTGAGTTAACTCTATAAATCACTGACCGTGGTGTAAGCAGGTTCAATCTCGCGCTGGTATGGTCCACGTCCAACAAAGGTTGATCGGTCTGTGTGAGCTCCGCGCCGTATTTAGCTTTGTAGTAGGAGCGGAAAGACGCGTGCTGGGACGACGGGAACGCAGAGTCCGGCGTCAAGTTCCAACATATCTCCGCTACTAGAAAAAACTGGAAAGAAAGAGAAATTTACTTTAATAAAGTTATTACATTTTAGGTTACATTAGTATTAGGAACAGCGCCCAAAATCAATGATAGCTAATTAAGTACGGTAGCAGTACACAGAAAAAGGCTCTTCTCTTCTGAGGCATTAACTTTAATGAACTGGTGGTAAATTGTTTGACGTTCAAAAAGCGAAGCAGGTAACTTCCTACTTTGACTAAACTATTTGACTTTGACTGTCTACTTTCCGCCAGAATTCCAGAAAATACGAAGTTAAATGATGAAACTCAACGCTGCAAGACGCAGTGGAAGTCAACACTTTTTTTTTAGTCAATACTTTATTATTATGGAAAAGGACAAGGCAAACGAGCGTTCGGGTCACCTGATGATAAGTGTTTACTGCCGCCCACGACCCCGTGCAACACCAGAGGAGCTACAGGTAGGTGCGTTGCCGGCCTTTATGTTTAATAAGCTTCATCAATGTCAAACCTTTTAAACTATTTCAAATTTTGGACAGCATCTAACTGTAAACGTACCAACGGTGTCTTAACACTCTTCTAAACCTCAGCCTACCCCGCTATATTCGGCATAAAGCCTAAAATTAAACCAACTAACCTGCGGTTGATCCTGGTTCCTGTACCACGGAGTAACTACAGCCTCCTTATATTTTTCAGCATCAAATTCAAACACTTCCCCGGGTTTTAGCAAAGGATTTTCCATTTTTTTCACTCTGTCTTTCTCTTTCTTGTCTTTCTTCTCATTTTCTTCCCAGAGTATGGGTTTTTCAATTTCTAGGAGTTTCTTTTCCTCTGTATGTTTGTATATTAGCTCTAGGAAGGGCCAGTCTATGTCTATCCATGTTGAGCCGTCTTGTCTTGTTTCTAGAGAGAGAATTAATGATTTAGTCAAGAGGTAGGATAAAATGCTGCGTTGAGTTCCGCCATTAAACACGCAACGACTTGAAAATTAGGGCGGGTAGGCAGTGGGAAGATAGGAACCAAGTGTTAAGACACATCGATTCCCGTTAAGACACTTCTTTAAGAATATTCCAAGCAAATCGTTTTGAGAGACGGAGATCAATATTTTTATATCCTAGCTCTAATAACGACCAGACCGAGGAAATGAAAATATAAAATATTTCATTCTCCGAGTGGATATTGAACCCACGATTTGTGCCGTTTACAGTCGCACGCTTGTGCTTCTGCGCCACGATGGCCTCTTTTGATGTTTGACAATCAATTTATCGAGGAAGGCTATTAATCTATCTATACTCGTATATATATCTAACAAATATAAACATATTAAAATAACTTACTTTTGACAGTGGGCACTACATAATAATTATTGTGAGTAGATCCTTCCGTCTGTAGCTTCATACCGCGTCGTCTCACACGCAGTACGTCGGAAAATACGAAACGCATAAATCTATAACAAATCAGAAGTAGGTATATTATGATGAAATATTTAATATCTTCATTTCTTCGCATTGGTTGAATGTGCGGCGCGGCATCGAAGCGCCGCGGTGAGTTCTACCACTCAACACACAATGCCTCCAGAATTAGCAGAAAATGCTATGTGCAGAATAGGACGTGAAGCAAAAAAATATATATCTTTTAAATTAATATTCACTCTAAGCCTGCCCACCAAGATTAATCACACAGTCAAATCCTATCCCCAATTATTCATTCTCTATGTCTATCAGGTTCCAAGGTTCTGTCTTCCCACTCTGCTATGTGCGGAATAGGGCGTGAAGGAAAAAAAAAATATCTTTTAAATTAATATTCACTCTAAGCTTGCCCACCAAGATTCATCACACTGTCAAATCCTATCCCCAATTATTCATTCTCTATCTCTTTCATCACCTGTGTCGTCCACTCACCGTCTAATAAGGCGTGCCCTGCGTGGGGACAGCCTAACGTCAGCGTCCAGAGCGGGCTCTACTGAAACACGTACTTCCCCCGAACGAGTGTATACAGGGAACGCGGGTATTTGTAAACTGTGGATAAATAAACATTTTTAAAATGTTATTTCACATCTCATCACATATTTTTTTTGGAAAATGTATAATTAGAACTCATCGGTATTTATATTCGTAACCGCGTGTTGTAGCGCTCGGGCAGTGCGCACACAGCGAGGCGGACACCACGTGTAGTGTAGTGCAGTGTAGTGTAGTGTAGTGTAGTGTAGTGTAGTGTAGTGTGGCGTAGGGTAGTGTAGTGTAGTGTAGTGTAGTGTAGTGTAGTGTAGTGTAGTGTAGCGTAGCGTAGGGTAGCGTAGTGTAATGTGTGTCCACTCACCGGAGCGGGCGCTGCGTCGGAGCACGCGCGGCCATGAGCACGGCGACGGCGTGTCGCGCGTGTTGCGGCGCGTGCAGGCGTCGCCCGCGCGTGTTGTAGCGCTCGGGCAGCGCGCACCACAACGAGGCCGACACCGCGTGTAATACGTTTGTATGTTGTTTCACTGGTGGAGAAAATACATACATAATTTTTTTTTTCTCGTTATATTCTGCATGTAGCCACACAGATGACTACCATACAGAAAGAACCTAGTGTTAAGATAAGCACGCCAGTCCCCGCGCTCCGTATATTTTTTAAGATATTGCGTTTTAGTGTTGGAACTCAACTTACTGTGATTTGTCTAAAATAAGGAAGTAATAAAAACAATTTAGATATTAGATTCCCTACATATGAAGAATATAATATATTTATTTAATCGAAGTATAAACCATTGTTATCTATACAATTTTTTAACAAAAAAAAACAACATCTTCAGTTTCAACCGGATACCATAAACAGAACCTAATCAAATTTTCACCAATTGTTTGGTGAAGTGTAACCTTTTTAATAAAAAAAGAATAATCGATTCTTGAACAGTCTAATAAGCTTTACTTATTAGTATTTTTTTACAGATACTTTAAATTGTGGTAGTAGCAAACTTAGAATACATTGCGAAATTTTATTATATACACGTATACTCAGATCCATAAAAAAATTATAAACTTTTTGGAGGCGAAAATTTGGCGTAACAAGCTTGTCTTTATTTCTCGTTTCTATCGTATTTCTATCATATTTTTTTTATTACATTGTATATGTTGTCGAACAGACAGAATATTATAGTATACAAAGTGTGAAGCAACTGTAATAATACCTGCATCTTTGAAAACATTTTGGAGAGAATGTTAGGTTATAAATAGATCTCATGGCTCTTTTTTGGAGAATGAATATTGGATTTATATCTGCAACACTGCTCCATAGCAGCATTCCATAAGATAAAATACTATGAAAATAGCTATAGTAGTCTAGTCGGGCAGTTTCAATGTCCGTCATTTATCTTATTTTTTTAATGGCCAACGCGGCAAAGCTGAGTTGCGGATAAACTCAGCTATGCCAGTTAGTCAGTGGCAGTCCTTCCAGATGAGTGTTCCACTGGAGTTTGGAGTCAATAGTTATATCGAAGAAAATTACTGATTCCGTCACATTGAGTTTCTCCTTTAATTACTAGACTAAAATTGTTTTTTAACATTTGGTAAAGCAAACTCAATACATTTAGGTTTGTTGGCATTTAACATTAGATTGTTAACATCAAACCAACGAAGAATATGCGATAATTCACTATTCACTTCATCAATGTTTATTTTGTTCCTATCCATCTTAAATATTAAAAAGGTATCATCTGCAAAAATTACAATATCACATAGGTTCTTTATATAAAAATGCAGATTATTAGTATAAAGAAGAAATAAAAGGGGACCTAGAATAGATCCTTGTGGAACGCCCATCCTTAGAGGAGATCCAGATGATTTTACATTATTTATACCTTCTGGATTCTTTGATTTAGAGATGGGGCAACAAGAGCAAGAAGCCATAATGTGATAGTTTATACACAATCAAAGGCTTTGGATAAATCACGAAACATTCCAATGGCATTTTGCGACTTGTCCCCTACATCAAAAATGTGCTTTAGCAGTGCAGCACCAGCATCTGTAGTGAAATTGCCTTTGGTGAAGCTGCTCACTATGGAAACAATTGTTAATATTTAAGAAAATTTTGCTATATTTCATTAAGTCAGGAAAAGAATCGGATTTCACACAATTGTTAAAAATTAAAGCAAGATATATTATATATATCTATTAAATTCAATGCAGGACAATTCAATGGAGCGTTCTTCGGAGAGAGCTACTATGCCTGGTCGCGATTTACAACGTATGTCATTTCATACTAATGTAAGCAAGCCGCCGTGGATAGCCTTCTCTCTAACGAATGAGCTTTACATTTTATAATTTTCAATTTTTTACTATATTGTTACATTTCGAATGTTTGCTTGATTCACTGAGTTTGCTTCACTCAATTCGTGAGGTACCTTTCAAACTGTTTAGTCCCCTCAATAGGCTTCAAGTGGATTAAAAAAAGATCATCTTCCATAATAGCCTTTAATTCTTCCTTATCAACTCTGGATAGATTTAGAATTTTTTTACTATAGTCTTCTAGTAAGCTATAAGCACACACCAGAACCTCCAAATTTACAAAATTATACGAAAGCAAGAGCAGAGCCCAGTCGTGGCGCAGCGGCACGAAGTGTGACTGTAAAATCGACTGGTTGTGGGTTCGATCCCCATTCGAGGAGATGAAATATTTACTTAAATTTATATTTCCATTTCTTAGTGTCGAGGCAAAGCGCGGCGTTGAGTTCTGTTACTCAACACGCTATGGATCCAGAATTCGGCAGAAAGTGGGGAACGGAGTGTCTTAACACTAGGTTCCCTTTGCCTACCCCGCTGTGTGCGGGATACAGCGTGAAGCTGATTTATTTTTTTTTATACGAAAGCAAAGTTTCACTATTCCGAAAGTGACTCACTCACTGATCAAAATAGTACTTTCCATAGACCTAGTTAACTGAAATATTGTACAGGGGTAGGGTTTTTAATACATAAAGGGAAAACTATTAAGTATCAAATATCGAAGATCTGGAGTAACTGGTGACCCTGAGAAACTGTCAGAGCTCAGCCAAGCTATTATAGATATCAAAATTTATTCAACTTGATAGAAGGGTCCAATACTTCTTTTGATGTATAAAAAATTAAAGTCTGGAGTATCTGATGAAGAACTCTAAGAGCTCGGCTAAACTATGGGAGTAATGGAAATGTCTAATCTAATCTAGCTTCACGCTTTATCTCTAGCGGGGTAGTCAGAGAGAACGGAGAGCCAAAGGCCACGGTCTCTACATACCTCTTTCGCCTCGTCCACCGTCATCAACCTCTTCATACATGCCTTCCGGGGGGGTCCTCATGCTTTTTACGTAACCTTCTTCCAGTATCTTCGATACTGTGTTTTCAAAGGTCAACCGAGGTCTCCCCCTCCCTCTCCTACCGCTCACTTTTCCATCATAAATCTTTTTGGCCATTCTTTCATCACTCATTCGTTCGACGTGCCCAAACCAGCTGAGCACGTTCTTCTTCATTCTCACTGTGACATCCTCTAGTACCTGCCATTATGTTTACCTCTTCATTGTGGATTCGATCAGCTAAGCTGACTCCGCATATCCTACGAAGAGATCGCATCTCCACAGCATTCATCTTTATTTCATTCTTCTTCTGTAATACCCACGTTTCGCTGCCGTATAACAGACTCGGTACCAATACTGCATTGTGTACGGCCAAAGGAGCAGTTGTGCTGACGTTTCGCCGTCTCATCAATGCAGCTAAGGCTCCGTTAACCTTGTCACTGGCAGCAATACGCCTTTCCACATCCATCTAGTATCTTCCATCTCTACTAAACATACTTCCCAAGTATACCACTTCATTCTCTTGTTCTAATATCTTACCATTTACACTGATATTGCATTCCGTCCTTTCTTTATCTCTTTCAAAAATGTCGCCTCAACAAAAGTTATTCAGTGCAATGGAAGGCCCATGTTTGATTCAGTTATCACTCTTACCTACTCCAATTAATGTAAAGATAAAGCTTAGCCAATTCTAATGCTCCTTACTCCGATTTTTTAAATAATAATAAAATTGTTAAATTTTATGTGACTCAGCCGTTGGAACCTTAGAATTGGCTTGACTTTACCTAAAGTTTTTATTACTTATTATAGAGAAACAAACAGCTTCACTTACACTTTCAGTCTTACTTTCACTTTTACTCACTGACTTGGCTCGTTTTTGCAGGATGCTTTTGATGGGATAAAATCATTACAAAAACTATGTAGATGCCGAGTTAACATATTTGTATATCTTTTTGCTGGTTAACAGAAAGTAATATGTTTAATTATTTTAAGTGAATCTCTTAAGCCAGATTATTCGCGTATATTTTGTTTTTTTTTTTACATTTTTGAAAACTATATCTCCAAACAAACAAGTTCAAAGTTCAATCCGGATAAAAACAAAATATCAAGTATTTTTTTAACATTTTTAAAGTGTTAATCCACAGTTAGAAAAGAAAAATACATATTTAGAAACGTAGTCGGTTTCCAGGAGGCGCGCGTTCAAATTTTTATACGTTTTCTAAATAAGTATAAATCAAGTAATTAATGTATTTAATAAAACATTTGCCTCACCGCCACTATGTTCCCCATCTAATATGGGATTCTTTTCGATTTCTTCATCAGTAGTGTCTATAATCGCTTGACAATCTGTAAACTCCCACGCCGTCTGACAAACAAACATAAATAAATAATAATAAAAATATATATATATAAAAATATAATGTATCTCTATCTGTAGCTAAAATATATGAGGAAAATTATTATTCGGGGAATAATTAATGTAATTAAACACAAACCATGATTTTTCTTTATTTCTTATGTCCGCTAAACTCAGAAACAACTTAACCAATAAATAAATTAAATGTGGTTTATATTTACTAGTTGCACAATAAATACTAGTTGCGCAGATGGCGCTATTACACAAAAACTCACCCGTTTATAGTAATACTGTCTCCGTTTCGTGGTTCCCGGTCGAGCACAATCATTTGCATCAGTCGTTTCAGTCAGGTTTATATTATTTTCTAATTCGGCAGCTTTGAAATTTTCTTTGCCTATAAAGTAAAAAAAAAAACTTTAGTGCTTGTTTATATAATTGAGTGTATTCGTGTGTACTTGACTTGAGTGCGTGTGTTGTGTAATTGCGTGCGTGTGTACTCAAGTCCGTGCCGATGCACTTGAGTGCGTGTATGTATATACTTGAGTGCGTCAACTTGTACTTGAATGTTCACGTATACATTTGGTCTTACCAATAGGCATCAACTGATCATCCAATTCTCCAGATTTGTGCAATATTCTGCAAGCTTGCAACGCGACCATACGTCTAGCTAATACTCTGGTAGGCATTGGGTGACCCTGAAAATGTAAATGCAATACAAATAAATCCCGTATTTTCCATTTTCCATGAAATCTGGAGACATTGTTGAGTAATAATGGAACTGAACGCCACGCTTTTCCACCAGAGCGAAAAAATAAAAACATAAATTTGGATTAATGTCATTTCCTTGGGTGGGGATCGAACCCACAACCGTCGCGTTACACCCTGTGCCACTGTGTCACGACGGCGTCTATAACGCTATTTTATTCGGTAATTGCGGGGCGTCAAATGCCGAAACTAAACACGTAATCATTTTAAATCAGGCAGAAAGTAAAGAACGGGATGTCTTGACGCTAATACCTTGCCCACCCTACTACATGTGGGGTACAGCGTGGAGGTTCTCAAGGAAGTATTTATATTTAAATTATTCTCCTTTCTACGATCTGGTAAAACAAATCACGGCGTCAGATTCCGCTAACCTGCAGCATCGGACTATAAACGTGACAATTGTGGATTCATACTACAAGACATACTAAAAGAAATATTTATATTTAACTTATTTTTAATTCTCCGTTCTAATACAACAATGGCGCGGTGTTAAGTTGCGCCATCAATATCAAGCCAATACCAAATATGAACATGTATATTAAAACATAGAATCGTAACACTAAATTCTCTCCACCTACACAAAAAACACACAAAAACTCACAACGATATTATATTTCACCGGACAATTCAATGGCATTCTCAGTGTACATATATACGCTATCTTTAGTACTCCTTCCCTATCTGGAATTTGAACCTGCTCCATCCACCATTGTGGGGCGAGACGTGTGAACGTGTCTGATGGGAGCTTACCGCAGTATCTGAAATTGGAGGGCTATTATTGCATAACGCCGCGTTAAGGTAAAATAAAATAAATCAACTTCACATTGTATCCCGCACACAGCAGGGGAGGCAGAGGGAACCTAATGTTAAGACAGTCCGTTCCCCACTTTCTGCCGAATTCTGGAGGCATTGCGTGTTGAGTGGCAGAACTCAACGCCGCGCTTAT
>JAATLQ010031108.1:72403-93529 GCA_013421005.1 Heliconius erato x Heliconius himera | reverse complement strand
CGATCTAATTCTGGAGGCATTGCGTGTTGAGTGGCAGAACTCAACGCCGCGCTTAACCTCGACACCAGAGCGAAGAAATGGAAATACAAATTTAAGTAAATATTTCATCTCCTCGAGTGGGGATCGAACCCACAACCAGTCGGTTTTACAGTCACACTTTGTGCCATTGCGCCACGACTGGCCGCGTTAAGTTTCGCCTTTTAATATGCCGTGACTGGGAAATTGAACAAAAAGCGTAGGACAGTGTCTTAAAAGTAGATTTTTATATGAGAGATTTTTGTATAGTGCTTGGGCTGCTTGTTATTATTATAAAACGTGACGTTAAGCTCCGCCAATTAATTGCAATGTATTGAAAATGATGCTGGATAGGAGTGTCTTAACATTTGTTTTTTTATTATTTGTCATGCTAAAACTTTCTTAGAAAGGGAATCGGGCCTTCAACTCATAATTTTAAAATGTATTTTTTATTTAAAAAATTCAGAAGTTAACAACAGAGCGCGACACTGAATTCCGCCACTGAACACGAACAGTCTTGGAAATCAGGCGAAACGGAGTGTCTGTACACTAGGTTCCTCTACCTAGCCTAGCAGGGTAGGTGGAGGATGCGGGATATAGCGTGAAACTAAAAAATATATACATACCTATTAATAAGCGCTATTGCCGAATTCAAATCGACACTAGCAACAGTATCATCGGTCTTCTTATCATTTAATTTATATTCAAACTTGAAATCCTTACATCTATTATCCATATTTGTTTCTTTTATTTCATCGTTTTCTCTAAAATCGAGTATTTTCTGACATTCTTTTTCTTTATCTATGTTTTCATTTTTTTCACTAATTTCATTTTTCCTATCAGGGATATTACTTTCTTTTATTTCACCTATTTCTGTCTCACCGTTCTCTTTATTTATGTGTATTTCTTTCATTTCTTCAATGATTGTATTAACATCATTTATTTTATCTTTGGTATAAATGGTACTTAAACCGATTGTATTTACATTTGTAACATCGATTATGACTGGATTTGTATCGATTTTATCTTCTAAATCTGAATTACTATTTATATTTTCTTTTTCTTTGTCTGTTTTTGTATTAGAAATTGATTCAAGAGGTATATACGGTTTTACAATAAAAGCTACACTATCAGCATGATTTTCTTCTTCTTGTGGTGGTTCAAATTGTATGCCACATCCACATTTCCTTGTTATTATCTGTGTTAAAGTTGAACATAATTTATTAAAATATAAAAAAGTCGGGTGGCGCAGGGACACAGGCGTGCCACTATGACTGTGACGGTTGTAGGTTCGATTCTCCCGCGAGGGAATTAAATATTTAGTATTTTAATTATTTCGCTCTTGTAAACAGGCAAAGCGCGGCGTTGATTTTTCGCCACTCAGCAATCAATGTCTCAAGAACTCGGCGGTAAGTGGAGGACGGAAGTGTCTGAATGGGGAACGGTTCCCTCTGCCTACCTTGCTATGTGTACGATTTAGCGTGAAACTGAAAAAAGTTGATTTTTAGAATTTTAGTGACGTCAACAGCAGTCCTAACCATAGAAGCGCAATCGTGGTACATGTCTCTGTTAATCTCAATATAGGCCACAGGCATCCCTTTGGATAGGCAAAGCCCATCAGATGCACTGACGAGGCACACAGTCAAAGGCCTTCTGCAGATCAAAAAAGGCCACATGCAGAGTTCTCCTTATTTCACTGTATGCCTCCACCAATGTTCTGAGGGCGAAAACGGTGTCCATAGTGCCTGATCCTAGCTGAAATCCATATTGAGACTCAGAGATAGTAGACTCGCGGCGGAGCGTGAGACTCTACATAGATATAGACAATAAAAATAAACTTACCTGATCTAATTCCTTATATATAGCTAAATTGTGTACTAACATCCGACTATCAGTGTCGGCCGTGGTCAGTAGCGCCACTGAGGCGCGCGGCGCTCTCGCGCGACCTCTGCAGAGACCGTGCGACCGATACCTGAGGGGAACGGGCACAAATACATATAGGAGGTCTTTAGGAATACAGGAATATAGCATGGTAAATGGCAAAAATACATTATTATATAATATTTAATATTTTAAATATTGTATAAGTCTGCGCCAGTCTTGGCGCAGCGGCACAAAGTGTGACTGTAAAACCGTGTGGTTGTGGGTTCGATCCCCACTCGAGGAGATGAAATATTTACTTAAATTTATATTTCCATTTCTTCGCTCTGGTGTCGTGGTCAAACCCGGCGTTGAATTCTGCCAATCAACATGCAATGCCTCCAGAATTCGGCAGAAAGTGGGGAACGGAGTGTCTTAGCACTAGGTTCCCTCTGCCTACCCTGCCGTGTGCGCGATACAGCGTGAAGTTGATTTTTATTTAATATTTTAAAATTAAATAACCTAAGTAAAGAATGTCAGTATGCCAGTAAGAATAATGTCAGTAAGAATGTCTATTATGCTGAAATCTGACAATGAGAACTTAATATATTGAATGATTATTTACAAAAAAATATGTTTTTGAGTTGCATCACTAATTCATAGTTCACTTTCATTCAAGCTTCTTGAAAGGTGCGAATTCAAATCTAAGCTACGCCAATTTATTTTTTTAAATCTTACAACCAAGTAATTAATCAGTTATTTAACATAACGCATAATTTAACTTCTTATTTATTAAGATAATTGGTAAAAAAGTACTCACGACGGCGGCACGTCCCACCTGACGACCAAGTTGCATCTCGGCAAATCTATGCCTTCTTCTAGAACCGATGTGGCTAGGAGTAAATTACATTCGTGCATGCGAAACCTGAAATATAAAAAAAATACTATAAAAAACATAAAAAATTTAATACTTTTTACTGACTTGGATGAGCGATGATGCGAAAATTAGCCTAGTGTTAAGACACTCCCCTTCTCATTTTGCGAATTTGCCGAGTGTGCCGTGAATTTTGGAGGCATTGCTTGTTGAGTGGAGAAACTCAACTCAACTAATAAATATTTCATTTCCTCAAATGGAAATCGAACCCACAACCTGTCGCGTTTACATTCACACGGTTGTGCCTCTGCGTCACGACTGGCCTGCAAATACTTACTTCTTCAATACCTCCTCCTGTTTCTTGCCCTCCTTCTGGTTGTCCTTGTCTACACCGTCCTCGCTCGCGCAGTACTGCGCGCACAGGTGCGAGAGGGACGGACGACTACGCGACATGTCCTAGAAAAAATATATTTTCTTTATATTAAGTAAGTAAATAAGCCAAATTATACAAATTGTTTACATATATTGTAGCCTATGTGTAGCTGTGATGTATAAGCTATATTACTGTAAAGTTTCATCAAAACCCGTTCACTAATTTCTGCGTGAAAGTGGAACAAACAGCCACTCTCACAAACTTTTACATTTATAATATTAGAAGAAAATATATAGATAAAATATTCTAGCTGCCCATCCACAGCTTGGCATACTTGAATTATACCTTTTTGTAGGCTTGCAAAAATGGGGGCGCTAAATACTTGCGCGTGGTAAACGCTTTTTCTCTCGCGTAAGCCTGTGACCTCCTTTATCATCTTCCAATAGGACACACGATTGTATTGGGTTTAAATAAATAATTTTAATTTCTTCTGATTCTTCCAATCAACTCAACAACGGAATGAGTTTACGCATTTAATGGAATAGACAAAAGAAGATAAAATGAAACTCACCACAATAAGCATAAACATGATTTTCGCCATCAAAGCCTCTTTCAAAAAGACAATTCCACATAAAGAATCAGGATTTTGTTGTAATTGCTGCATTTTAGCAACATTGCCTCTAGGAGCGCGCCTGCCTCTCGTCCTGTGACCTCTTTTGCCATACTTCACCTCTACCGCTTTATCACTAACACTTTTGACACTAACGCGCTTGTCATCACTTATCACTGTATCATCATCTAAATCTTTTAAATTTGCTTGATACGTATTAACTTTATCTTCTATCTTATTACCTAACGTTGTAAAATCACAATTTTCTATTTCGTTTAATAGTTGTTTTGTTTTTGTTTTTATGTCAGCTTTTATTTTTACATCAGATATATCACTTATAGTGATAATACTACAGGTATTATCATTATTTTCATTAACTTCATCAATTTTGTCATTAAGATCATCATTTTCATCGACTTTCTTATTACCAACGTGATTATTAGCATTCTTAGTATTATCTATATTATTTTTGGCATCAATATGGCTATCCGGCTGAAATTGCTCCAATATTTCGGCAAATCTTAAAATTTTTGGCGTTGAAAAGTTTTCTATTTTGCCCCAATCGGAATCGAATTTTGAAAATGCTAAGTCCGCATAGCACCTAATCTTAACGAACACTGTGGTACATAAGCATAAGAGCAGAAAATGTCTCTCGTATGGGATTTTAATTTTTAATTTTTCTAGTTTAGCTAGTAGCGAGAACGCGGCTTTGTCTGCTGCGTAGGGACCTATGGAAAAAATTAAAAGATTTATTTTTTTATCTTTTAAAAAATTAAAAGATTTATTTTCAACTTTACTGCTTTTATTTTCAGCAGATTCTAAGAAAATGTTGGTTATACGAAAAATAAAGTTGAGCTTTATCCATCTATCCATACGTAAATATTTTTCAATGTAAATAATTCTCTGAGTCACAACCATTGTTAAGAAATATAAAAATTGTTAAGAAATATAAAAATTATAGTACGCTTTTTCATCTTTTACTTTTACGTTTTGTCGTAAACAAGAAATGCCTAGTGATATGAATAATCAATGGGAGTAACAAACAGCTACAGTAGGGTCTCACAGTCGTGGCCGTCCTAAAGTTCAATAATTTTTCTAAAATCATATATCTTTGAATTTTATGATGACATTAAAAAAATTGAAATTATTTTCAAATATATATTCGCAAACCATTAAAATTATATTAGCAAACCATTTATTTATATTAGCACCACCACCACACACTCACCCAATTGTTCTAAAACATATAAGAATTCCTTAAATATCTGTGTTGGATCTATACAAGGGTCAGGAATATTCTTGAATTCTTCATACAATTCTTCTCCGTAAATTTCCGTTGGGTCGTATCTGTTGAAATTTTGTTAAATGTGTTCAACTTAATTTTTTTTTATAAATTCAAATTCAGCGAATTTCAAATTCATTATTTGTATAGTAGGCTAAGAAAAGGCAAGTAAGATATTCATAAAAGGTACTTTTTTGTATGTTAACTAACATAATTATAAATATATAAAATAAATTTATATATAAATAAATGTATATAGAGGTCGGTCGTGGCGCAGCGGCACGAAGTGTGACTGTAAAACCGACTGGTTGTGGGTTCGATCCCCACTCGAGGACATGAAATATTTACTTAAATGTATATTTCCATTTCTTCGTTCTGGTGACGAGGTTAAGCGCGGCGTTGAGTTATGCCACTCAACACAAAGAAAGTGGGGAACGGGAGTGTCTTAACACTAGGTTCCTTCTGCCTACCTTGCTGTGTGCGGGATACAGCGTGAAGCCGAAATTTATATTTCAATAATAATACAAAATATCAATTAATTATGTTAATTATTGAAGCCTGAAAACACAAAGTAGTTCGATCCCCAATCGGGGTAACAAAATATTTAATATTTTTATTTCCTCTGGTAACGAGGCTAAAGCGCAGCGTTGAGTTCCGCCACTCAACACGCAATGCCTCGAGAATTCGGCGGTGTGTGGAAATAAATAAAAAATATTTACCTATGCTCATTAATAAAATCCAAAGCATCATTAATGGTATCTTTCATATACTTTTCCAATTCAATGTAATGTTCTGACAGGTTTAGTATAGAAGTGCGAGGCTTATATTCTATAATCACTTCTTTTGGTTTTATTGTTGATGGAGAAAGCCTGAAAACAAAGAAATTGAAAAACTTAGCGACACACTTGCCCTTTTATTTTGTTTAAGAAACATTCGTGCTGTTGTTGTCGTCTGATTTGCATTTCATGAGAATTAGTGAGAGTTGATCCTTTGAAGCATTCTTTTTTTTTTCTTTGATCCTTTGAAGCATTTTAGGAAGCATTGTGTAAAGCTAGAAATTTCCAAGTGTGCCAAAAAGTCTAAGTTAAATTGATTATTTGTAAGTCAACAGTATAATTGTTGACAATCTTAAATCTGTATAAAGCAAACTACAAAAATAAATAAGGAACAGTTTTAACATCACCAATTTTGGGATATTTTCCTTTACTTGTACTTTAATTTATTACTTCTTGCCAATGTTTGATGATTCTTCATCAATGTTTCATGATTCTACATCATCAGGATCACTTAAACTGGCAATCACTACAAAAATTAAATAAGACCATCATACTTAAATATAAGACCATCTTTTACCGTTTGCCACCATCAATGTCTTCAGCCAAATCCATTTCGCAGCACAACGCCTTTTCCAATTCTTCAATTTTCCACTCCAACTTCTCGTACATTTCAAAATCATCCATATTGCTGTAAACACCAAAATCACTCTTCAACACTTTTCCTATTTCATTATCAACACTATTTCCAGTTTCATTAACTTCATTAGTTTCATTGTTTCCATTTTCATTAACTTCACTACTTTCATTGTCTCCATTTTTATCATTACAGTCTTTTATTTCTCCAGTTATATTTTTATTATTAGCCTCTTTTTGTTTGTCTGTTTGTTCGTCTTTGGGCGCAGTGAATAATGGATAGGTTAATGCCAAAATTTTAGGCCTCTCATTTTCTTCATATTTTTTATAAAGATTCATTATCTGAAACATAATTTTACACTAGTAAATGCGACAGTTGTGGGTTGGATTTATACTCAGTGGGATAAATTATTTTATTGCCTCGCTCTGGTAACATTAAATAGAGCGCGTCATTGCGCGCGTACCATTTCGACAATTGGACATTGGGTAGGGAAAGGAGTGCCTTAATTCAATACATTCTTTCTATAAATATTATTTTTGACAAATAATATATTCAATATTTAACTGTTTTTTTATTACTTGCATAATTATGATTATAGCTGTAGGTTTTTTTAAGGTACTCGGAGTCGTGGCCGCTCTGCATGTGGCGTAGATTCGATTTTAAGATTCTTTCTTTTGATTCAGTTCAGAAAGACTCCGTTCAGGGTGGCCATGATTCATTGACCATACTGTATTATTATCTTAACATAATATGCCCTGTGTCTTCTATTAGATTTTTTTATATTTTTATGTTTTATTATATTTGCTATATAATAACAATGACTGAATTAGAATTTTATAAGAAGAACCAAAAAAAATATTTAAATATGGAAATATTTGTCACTATTTTTTATTTTTACTTACATATTGTAAATTGTCATCTTTGAATATTAAATGACAACTGTCTATAATTAATATGTTCAGATTTGGTATTTTTAATATATCCTTTTGTAAAATCATCTTGAACACTTCTGATGTACAGACTAGGACCTGGAAAATATAGGTACAATTTTTATTAATAGTTGAATTATTATTAAGAAAAAATATTTTCATTAAGGCTTCTATATAATTAAAAGTATTTAAGTATTTAAATTTATGTATTTAACTTTATTTGATTATATATAAACAAATGAAACAGAAGCCGTCTTGAGAGATGGTTATAATAAGCGTTTGACTGTAAATGTAACCACTGTGGGTTCGATCATCACTCTGGGGGATAAAATATTTAATATTTTCATTTTCTCTCTTTGGCAACAAGGCAAAATAAGGGAATTCGGCGAAAAGTGGGGAAAGGAAATGGCCAAATGTGATGGAATGTTTCCTCTGCCTTCCCTGCTATGTGCAGGATGCAGCATGAAAAAAAAATATATTTTCCCACTGGAGTAATAGAAGCCTCAAGGCAGTAAGTGAATGATGAAGTGTTTCAACACTCGGATCCCTCTGCCTACTCTGCTATATGCAGAATACAATGTGGAACTGAACAAAATGCACAAACCTCTTTATACTCCAATTCCTCCTTCCAATCGCTCACATCATTATATAACTTAGCCTTTAAAATAGCTAAGTCAGTTAAAATTGTCAGTTCGTGGGCCACACAGTCAATTCTCGATGAGCGAGTTATAAATATTGATCTTTGACTTCCTGATGAGAGGTGGCTGAAATTATTTACAAAATATTTGTTAAAGTGTTATTCATATTTACAGGAAAAGAAATTATTTAGAAAAGTATAAAAAGCATAGCATAGCAGGGTGGGTAGGCAAAAGGAACCTGAGAAAGTAGTGTCAAGACACTCTGCTCCCATTAAGATACTTCTGTTTCCCATTATCCACTATATTTGGAAGCATTGCATGTTGAGTGGCAGAAATCAATGCTCCATTTTGCCTCTTTCTCTGTGCAAGGAAATGAAAATATTAAATATTTAATTTCCTTGAGTGGGAATTGAACCCACAACCTATCTCGTTTACAGCCTATACTATAACCATAACTACAGTGCTAACATATGCCCAGCATCTGAGTTGCTATCGAAACCAACATTAAATTTAAAGTGATTTTACTAGTGCAGCCTATGCAGTATTTTCTTGACATTAATAGTGCTAGACAGGCTAAGATATCGCTGTTATCTTCCATCTTGCTTGTATATTACACACAATTTAATTCTGGTCTATTCCTATTCAATTTCTTGATTCAAAGTAATTATTTACTTTGAAATTATAATTTTTAATGATGTTTGTCTTCCATCAAACTTTATGCTCTACTATTATGACATGTTTTAGGCCTTCTAAAGGTCTATAGGAAAGGTCTATAGATATTCCAATCATTGAAACAAAGAATTACATTACCAGTATACATACCCTCGTATATTATAAGCATGTTCAATCAAAACACTTGTGGATATAAAGGCAGTGTGTTCAGTCACTAAAATATTTTTAGAACCAGAGTGAGCTGCTAACCGGGCCCCACCCTCAGCTGCAGTAAATCTAGTACAAGAGGACTCCATTGCTGAAATTATTAATTATTATGATAATAACAGGTTGCAGGTTGGTACAATAATATTAAATATTTCTTAACAATACAGGTTTTAATTTTAAGCTGTATCCCATATATAGCAGGATGAGCAATGGGGACAGAGCAGTGTAAAAATATTCCTTTTCCCACTTCCTGTACAATTTTTAATACATTAGGTATCAATTAATGGAACACAACACAGCACTTTGTCACAATACTAGAGCAAGGAGAGTAAAAATTTTTTGTTTTCTAAAGTGGAAATCGAACCCACAACCGTCGCGTTTTGCAGTCCTGTATCTACTGAACCCTACTCAACTTTAACAATAGATATCAAACTTACAATAACATTGCACATTTCACTTTTCCTAAATAAGATAGCATAAGTTAAAAGACATTAGTATCATACAGTATTTTAGTCACTTACAGTGACTAAAATATAAGAAACGAATGTGTTTTATTATTTATACAGAATATTTACATTACAGAAATTCAATTTCCAAGAAAAAATGTAACCAGATTGTCCACTGTTATTATACATTATATAGATATGATTTATAGTTTTTATGAAAGTAGATAAGATAAATTATCATACCTGAATATTATCCGTAAGTTTAAACAAGCTTTTACATTAAAAAACACTTAAAGCACATTACTTAAGCACGATTTATTAACATAATTTAAATATCACACAAAAATTGAAATGGCTACGTTAAAATGTAAGTTTATTGAATGTACATTTTATAATAAAGTCGTTATATTGTAAAATATTTAAATATCAATACGTATTTTTTATATTATTCGAGAAAAACACGGGAAATGCTAGAAATAAGAAACAAGATTGTAGACCTCGTCAGTTCGATGACATTTACGCGTTTGACGTTTTGATTTTGCATTATATATTATTGTCTTTATTGTTTCGATAAAATAAAAGGTAATATAAAAATTTAAATTAATTGTAAATTTATATCTACACAACATTTCGTCTTAAGGCAAGTTGTGGCGCAAGGGCACAAGCATATTATTAGCTTAGTGTTTATTATTCAGTCGCATGTATAATAAACACTAAGCTAATAATATGTCACTTGAGTGAGGACATATGTCTTGAGTGAGGTTCGATTCTCACTCAAGGAAGTGGAATATTTTATTTTCCTTGTTGTGGAAACGAGGAGAAGCGCGGCGTTGAATTCCGTCTCTCAATAGAATTCGCAGGATACAGTGTGAAGTGTGAAGCTTTAAAAATATATTTTATTTTTTATAATTTAGAAATATTCTTTTTGTGTTTGAAAGTCACGCACAAATATTGAATTTTGACTAACCTAACCCAGCGCGTGCAGACAAAACAGAAAATTTCGCAAAATTTTGCGCAATATAGATTCGCTCAGCTCCACCCTCCACGCACAGCTTGTGGCGGATCTTAGTATATGATAAGTACGAAAAAATATTTATGTGTGTACACTACAATGGAATTCATAAAAGCAATAGATTATTAAATTAAGTACTTAAGCTTTTAACTTTGTAAGTTCGGTATTTTCCCTACTCATGGTGACAATGTTACATATTCCGCTATGGTGAAATAAAAAAATCTATGTCAACAGTATCTCGATAATCGACATAATATCGATACTAAGAGATTAATAAATTAAAATATGTGTATATAAGTTGCTGTAACAAATGACAAGCGTGTTTTGTAATAATTTCAAATACTTGGATTAAATTAATGACTTAAAAAAATTGAGATAAATATCCAAAACCCAAATAGAAGAAGTAGAAAACAAGATATACAAAATCTCAATGTTTCTTAATTGCAAACTAACTTTTAATTTAACGACCCTATAAAGTTCTATTAAATAATCATGATTTTCAAATATTACATATATTTCCTTATATTGATATAATATTTGTATATTCTGAGAAAATTCTAAAATAAATTATGGCATTCTCTATTTGTCTTTTTTTAGCATTACATGATTTTGTGCTTAAGACGAAACTATACTCATGAAATTATAAACATATAATAATTACTTATTATGTTACAAGTACTTATATTATAATTATAAGCAAATCTAAATTAGTTAGCAAAATTACAATAAAAAAGAAGTATTAAAACGCGAAATTAAGAACGTAGTAAAACAATCTTGTATATCTTTTGTATTTGTTCCATTTGCTTCAAAATTTAAAAAAGGAAAAAGACGAGAAATAAATAATCACCTTGTTAATTAATACTAATGAAATAGGTAAGGAAAGTGGTACACGAATTCTACTAAAAAAGTTAACATTTAAAGATAAAAAAAACATAATTAAATAAGAAATATTTTTTATACATTAAGGACTACATACAAATGTAACTTTTATAAATTATATTAAACAAGCTTATAAGTTATTCTATATAAATATTTATATCAGCTTCACGCTGTATTTAAAATTATTGAAGTTTTTTAATATCATTATTATAGCTAGATAATTCTAATGTCTTTAAATTATCAATAAAAATATACCTACTTATTTTATTATTGTTACAAAAATACAAAAACTTCACTTAAATATTTAAATTTAAATATATTAAAAGTGAAATACAATTGATGTCTGTACAATCGAAAACTTATGCTATCTCGATTAAAAAAATCTTTGACATTAGTCTATATATAAATAAATATTTTGAAACTAAGCACCACGTATGTGATAATGATAGAATTATATATTTTTAAATGAATTAAATTTACATATTTCATGATAAATTCTACTTAATTGCTGTTTTAAATTTGAAGGAAGGTAAATTATTAGTTTTATATGTTAAAATTTAGTTCAAAGATAATTGTAATCTATCTACTCTTGTGCAATACTAACTTTTATAAGTAATATTTTACTAACAATTAATAACAATAATTATTTTAACCAATACAATTATTGTTCTAATATAATAAATCACAAATAACTAAAATAGAAAATAACTTAGAAATTTGTATTGAAAAAAATGTAATGAATGGAAACTATTCTTATTAACTATTAACTAATCTCATCAATAAAATTACAAAATCACAAATTTGATCATAATTATTATCTGAAGAAGCATAAGAATAAGAAATGTTAAGTATTTATACTAATAAGTTATACTAATTTACATTGTTAGTAAATAGTACTTTTGCCTCTTGAAATAATTTTATTAAGTGAAATAATTTTATTCAAAATAAAAAGTTATATGGTTATTTTTTAACACCAAATAATTTCACTAAATTTAAGGCCTTAGACCTGAGAACTCTACTTGCTTTGCAAAATTTTATGCCTTAAACCTGTGAATAACTAGTGCAAGAAACTCGACTAGACTTTTGTTTTTTTAATCAATTATTACTGATTTAGAATTATTTAACAGTGACAATGATACTTTTGAGGATAACCCATTGTCACCAGAGCAAGGAAATGAAAATATTAAATATTTAATTTCCCTGAATGGCAATCCAATCTAGAACTTGCATTTACAGTCACACACTTGTGCCTTCGTGCCATGCATTATAAAAAAAAAACATTTATAATTAAAATATAATGTGTAACATTTTATTCTGCACTAAGGGTTGCACATTATGACATCTTTTTAAATGTATTTATCATTAATTCTAAAGATAGTAATAATTATATAGTATGATTCAAACATTCCATCTAATAATGAATACAAATAAAAAATGTTTTTTAAAAAGTATGTGAATCAATTATTTTCTTTGAGTGAAAAATTAAAAAGATACTTTTAAGTTATATGTAAAGTATATGAAAACAAAACATCTCCTCCTGGAAAGTATCCCTATGTTTTTAACATTTTTAAAGTGTTATTCCACACTTAGGAAAGAAAAATACTTGGGGAATCCATGCCATAACCATCCTGTACAATCTAACACTTCTGCACCATAATAGTTTTAAGGTTTTCAATAATGTATATTATCTATTATATTTTAAGTTGCAACTGTATCATTTTCTTAACTTTACAGATGAGCAATATAGAAAATCTTTCCACCGCTTTCAAGCATATTAATATATATGACATTTTGGAGCCCCAAAAAGTTCATAATGTCCAAGTAGGTACTTTAATTGATATAAGTGACGACAAACCTAAACCAAATGAAGAATTGATAGGTTCGTTCATAGATAAAGTGACTAAACCTAAATTTGATATATTAGATGTGTTCGAAAATATATATGTAACACCGCAACATCTTGAACCTCAAAATAAGAATGATTTAGATCGAGACATTTTCATAAGAGAAGATTCATCCAATGATGAAGTCGATTCTATGTATGACAATGCATGTGCGAATGTACAAACAAAGCTAAATAAGGCACCCGATACAAACCTAGATAGTAAGACTACACAATTTTCATTTCCAAAATTGCATCGTTTTGATGAAAAATCAATATGTAACGACATAGACGATATATTTCAACCGAAAGCAAAATTAAATGAAAATAATAATAAAACATCAGCTCCTTTCAATGATTCAGTACATAATGCAATTAAAATTGATAGGGATCAAAATATTAGTATATGTGATACGAGCGACCTAAAGACTATACAACTCCAAAATTTTATTATTTCTACAAAAGAAAATAAAGATACAAATAGTTATCCATTTACACCACCCAATGCTAAAAGTGGAGATCTAAAAGATGATTTTATAATACCAAAACTAATACCGAAAAAGCAAGAAGACTTAACTTTCTCAAACAAAAGTGTGCAACAGCTTATGCAATCTCAAAGTTTGATGTCTTCAAAAGAAATAAAAGATTCAAATAATTGTTTATCTGCGCTATATAATACAAAAATTGGTGAAGAATTTTCACAACCCATAATAAATTTAAATATTGAAAAGTGTGCAATTGCTAGTGAAGTATCTACTGTTAATATAAAACCAATTTATCAAATCGAAAAACCATTATTAGAATGTAAAAAAGAAGACCCAAATACTCTCTTTTTCAAGAGTTTACAAGATTTTTTAAACCAACCGCCCCATGATTTTAAAACAACTGAAATTAACAAAGATAGTGCATCTATGGTACCCAAGGCAAAAGTATGCGTAAAAACTGTACACACACCTCAGAATTTAGTTGAGAAGGACAATTATCTAATAAATGTATATCAATATAATATAAAATGTTCTTTAATAGACGAAAATAAGGTGATAAAATCGCTCAATCATCCACCGATATCGGTGTTACAGACTATTAAACTGGATAAGAAACTTTTTGCCAAACGCATTATAAAAACTGAAAGTGAAAAGATTAAATATGCTAAAGGTCCTGATATTTATGAAAAATCGTTAATATTACCACAAATTATGGGACGTTTGATGGTAAAAAACAAAAATGAAGCAGCAAAGAAGAATGTTATTCGAAAATTTATCCTAGATTGTCAAAATAATGGAGAAACTGAAGAAACATTCGTAACGCCTGAACTTGTGACAGAAATAATCATAAAAGATTGTAACAAAGAAAGGCTAAAAGCTCTGCAAGTTAGAAAGGCGTTTGATGAATTTATTAAATTGGGGAAGATTTAAAAAATACGAGTAAAGAGAACATAGTGTCAAGACATATTAACAAAGCAGGAAAACAATTTGGATTTTCTGATATTTTTTAAATATGCAATTGGGTTCATATTGGTGCATTGGAACATCGTCTGAATGTAGGTTCGATTGCCATTTAGGAGAATGAATTACTTTTTTTCAAGACTCGGCGGTTGAGTTCCGCCACTCAACGCGAATTGTCTTAAAAATTAGGCGGTGCATTGGTAACGGGGTGTCTTAATACCCTATGCTTGCTCTGCTATATACAGTATACAGCGTAAAGCTGAAAAAAGGGCATAAATGAAGAATAAAATTTTCATTTACATGCATAAAATTGTTAAAATCTAAACTGCGACATATCAAAAGCGAATAAAATTTTAAAATTTTATAGGGTAAGGAATTAGGAAGTTTCATGATATCAACATATTTCTATTTAACGTAATAAACGTGCGACGTCACACTGTCTTAAACAAGATGTTTGCATTGGGATAAAATAATATTTTTTAGATTTTTTCATTTTTTCATATTTATTTCCAGTGAGGCCAGTCGTGGCGCAGAGGCACGAGATGTGACTGTAAAACCGACTGGTTGTGGGTTCGATCCCCACTCGAGGAGATGAAATATTTACTTAAATTTATATTTCCACTTCTTCGCTCTGGTGTCGAGGTTAAGTATGGCGTTGAGTTCTGTCACTCAACACGCAATGCCTCCAGAATTCGGCAGCAAGTGGGGAACGGAGTGTCTTAACACTAGGTACCCTCTGTCTACCCTAGTAGATAATATTTCCAGTGAACTTCCACAGGGTAGTAAATAAAATATTACTGATCACAATTTACAATAATGGAATTTGAAGTTTAAGAACTAAAGAGTTAGTTCGTGCTGTGACTTCGGGCGATGTGACGTCGCACTTATCGCGATGAACGAAACTTAGGAGATTTTTTCACACCTTAAACCGTTCTTTCAATATAAATAAATAGAAAACGATATCAACTTCCTCGTTCATATCTATTTACTTTTTACTGAATAAAAAAGGTTTCTTCTTGAATTAAAAGTAAAAATAATTTAGCTTATTTAACTATAAATCGATATTAAAATTTAAAAAGTTGAAGAGTTTGTGTGGTTGAACGCGCTAATCTCAGGAAATGCTGGTCCGAATTAAAAAATTCTGTTGGGTAAAGTTAGTAATGTTCGATAGTCCTCTTTTAGAGGAAGCCACCATAATCCGTTCGAACGTCGATGTAACCCACTGTACCACTGTGACCCACTGTAGGTCATGTGTCGTTAATAACGAGTAGTAACTTTAATTTGAACAGGCGGGCGAAGCCACCAGTGAAACGAAGAAATATGGATATGCCTAAATATAAGGCTTTAAAGATTGATATTTATGTTTAAGGTAATTTTTTAATTGAATATATTTAGAGTGAAAGTGACGTAACTCAAAATTTGTGAATAAACTCAAAATTAATTATTTAGAGAGGCAATGACAACAATTTTTTGATATTATAATCGTATACAACACTTTATGTTTTTGGGAATATTGACTGATTTGTAGTGGTTCCAAGTTCATTTGGATAGTATGCCTAAACTCATGACAATTAGGCTATAAGTACGTATCAGCCGGAAGAATGTTTTTTTTTTATTTAGTCGATGTATTTTTGTGGACGTGTGTACGATTTCTTCCCGGCGCAGTGCATTTATCGTTCTGCTAAGGTAAACCTTACGATGAGTTCCGTTTTTATCGCGTAAATTATGTTGAAATTGGATATTCTCCTCATAAATATAACACAGCGAGATCGCTTTTTTTTTATTTATTTAAGAAAGTCTTCGGGAAACGGAAGTGTCTTAATGAGAACGGAGTGCCTTAATACTAGGGTTCCCTCTGCCTACCCTGCTATGTGTGGTTTACAGCGTGAAGATAAGAAAAAGACATTGCGTATATAGTGGCAAAATTTTACGTCGCGACTTGCCTGGACCATAGACGTAATTGTTCCAATACGCCACTGTATATGCAATCAATCATCTGCTCACGCTGTATCCCACACTCAGTAGGGGAGGGAACCTAGTGTTCCCAACTTTCCGCCAACTTACGGAGACATTGCGTGATGTGTGGCGGAATTCAAGGCTTTGCCTCGAGTCCAGAGCGAAGAAATAAAAATATAAATTTAAATAAAATATAAAAATAAATATTTTATTTTCTCAAGCGGGGATAGAACCCACAGCTAGTCGTGTTTATAGTCACATACTTGTGGCCATGCGCCACGAATGGCTTCGAAACAATGACATCTAAATTCAGTAGTTGCGGGTCCAAATCCTGTTCTGTTATTTTTATATATATTTTTTTAAGTCCTTAGATTTTATTACTAGTTACATTCAAAATTAATCAAAAATATAAATAAATATGCTTTGTTAAAATTTTATACAAAATTTAAACCTATCAAATGCTGTCTTAATTTATATTTTTAAAAGTTTGTAATCCTAAATATGTGAATAGCATTTTCAAATATTATTATATAAATGTAGAGGCCCGTGACCGAGTGACGCGACGGCTGTGGGTTAAATTTCCACTCGTGGCAATAAATTATTTTTATTTCTTCGCTCTGGTAACAAGACTTATCGCGGCGTTATGTTCCGCAATACGCAATGTCTCTAAAATAAATATGTGAGGAAGAGATGCGTGAGGAATAGAGTGTCTTAACATTAAATTCTCTCTGATTATGCTGCTTTATGGGAAAAGATGCTGCTTGTTAGATTATAAAGCATTTACAATTATTTTTAGCTTTAAACAATGTAATTTACACGATATTGTGATATTTAATCTGTATTAAACTAATTTTTATTTTATCTATTATATTTACTATAAATTTGGTGTGAAAATAAAATAAAAAATTGTTCTTCAAGAGCAGTATTCTTTTATGTATATTAGTTATATGTATCATGCTCAGGCAATTGTATTTAACTTTTATAAAAATATAAAAGCGATTCGAGCGTAGGTCTAAAATTGTGAGGCTGCAATTTAAATATCAGCTTCACGCTGTATCCCGCACACAGCAGGGTAGGCGGAGGGACTTAATGTTAAGACACTTCGTTACCCATTTACCGCCGAATTTTGGAGGCATTGCGTGTTGAGTGGCGGAACTTTATGCCGCGCTTTGCCTCTACACCAAATATTTGATTTCGTCGAGTGGGGATCGAACCCACAACCAGTCACGTTTAGAGTCACAGTTTGTGCCCCTGAACTACGACTGGCCTCGCTGTAATTTAAAGTTTTTTAAAACACCGGATTTTTAAACCATAAATTCACAAACCCACGAACAGGTCACCTGATGGCAAATGGCCACCGCGTTACACCCGAGGAGCTGCAGGTGCGTTGCCGGCCTTTAAGGTGGAGATGGACGCGCTTTTCGAAGATACCCATGTCGTATCGACCTGGAAACATTGTCGCAGGTCGACCATTCCACAATTTCGTGGCGCGTGGGGAAGGAATTTCCTATAAAACCGCACATTAGCCACGTATCCAGATGATGTGGATGGAACTTGTGTTTGTGACATACTGGGCGGTTAGAAAAAACTATGGCAGGTCAAACAGTTCTCCAGAATCCCCGAGTACGATAGAGTCCTCTAACATGTCACTGATATGCAGAAGAAACAGCGTAGGGGACAGCACGCAGCTTTGAGGAATGTAATCAGATCAAAAATCCTCGAGCGCGGGCTAGATGCTGCGCCCACTGAGAAAGCTGACAATCTACTTACATAAATTCTTGCCCGTAAGATGGAAGTTTAGCGCCCCGTGCCGTACTCAATCGAAAACCTTCGCCATGTCAAAACAAACTGCCAGGACCTCTCTTACTTTCTATAGTCGCACTATAGTATTTCGGCGTGTGAAAACGGGCAACATCTGGGCAACTAGAGATCTTACTTGCCTGTCGGCCTGACTGCTCAAGATGCATAGCTCATTCTTTCCGCTCCCTCCATTCCCAGTCTTGTGCCTACAGTCATAGACGGATTTCGAGAGAGCATAGCCCTGAAACCGTTTCTCCTCTCCCTTCTCGGACGCTGAGAGAAGAGTTCCGCCTTCTCATGTCACTAGAAAATACACGTTTACGAGGATTTGTAGCAAAAAAAAAACCTTATGAGAAAAGAATCAGCAGTTTTAATAACATTTTTACTACGCAACATCCGAGCAAACATTTTTTTACAATTTAGTATACTTATTAAATATTTTCTCTGTCTCTTGTCAGTAGGTAGGTACTGAAAGCAAATGGTTACGTTTGCAACGTTTAGATTAATGCATGCAACGTCGTTGTCTTTTCTATGATTATATATTACTTGTAGGCAAGATAGTGATTTGCACTTGTCTAGAAGCCCACGTTCAGGGATTTAGGAACGCCTACGTTTAGGATCTTATAGACATGAACAACGGGCTTCAACTAGTAAAAAAATGCATTTTATAAATATAAATTAAAACAGTTGGTTATTTTGATTTCCTCGCCTTGTTAACAAGAAAAAGCGCAGCGTTGAGTTCTGCTACTCGACTTGCAACTTCGGAGGAAAGTAGGGAACGGAACGTTTTATCAATAGGTTCCCAGGAATACAACCTGAAACTTAGCTTCACTTAGAAGCTTTAGCAGCTTCTAAGTGAAGCTAATTTTACTTAGGGCAACGATTGGTTTTAAATAACCTAAAAATAAACTTAAGCCTGTCTGGCTTAAATTGCATACGAGATTTTCGTGATGAAAAATAAAATATACATAAAATCATTTCATTTTGAACATTCATGATTTGATATTCTTAAAAGAAGAGTGACGTCACTCTAAATATTTAAAACTAGATTTTCCTAAAATATGGCTATAAAAACCTATTTTGAAATACGTCATTCATCTACAAATAATGAATATTTGAATTAGTTCTCTTTTATTTTATAAATAGATATAAGAACATAAAATGCAATATATTTAATTTACCTAATAAGAATTAACAATACAATCTAGGTTAACATACAACCAAAGTTTTACTTACAAAATTTCCTTATTTTCATTTATTTTATAAGCATCACTATAATACTTTACGTTACTATAAAATAAATTTAAAGAAAACAAACAATATTAATACTATAATGATACTTTTGATAAAACCGAGATTTCCATTTCCATAGATAACTGTAAAGTAATGGGGATTCCCAGAAACTTTAGGTTGCGTTCAATAAGCATCTTTGTTATCAAAATATTCATGTAATGCGATACATATGTATTTATAAAATGTATTACTATAAGTTTTGAGCCCATTGTGTACAGAATAAAATGTGTTTATACGATGGTTGTGGGTTCAATTTTTATTCGAGAAAATGTGTTATATACTTGAACTTTCCATATATATATATATATATATATATATATATATATATATATATATATATATATTATACACTATATACAGTCTATATATACTGATATTACTTATGATGATCTACTTATAAAAATATGTATTCACGTAATTTTGTGATTTATTTTGAGTTTTTTTTTCAGGTCCACGCTGTATTCTGAATATAGCAGGATAAGCAGAGGGAACCTACTGTTAAGACACTATGCTCCCCACTCCCCGAGAAATTTTCGAGACATTAGATGTTGAGTGGCAGAACTCAATGCCGCTCTTGGCCTCGTTACTAAAGAAATGAAAATTGTTAACAACATAAAGAGAACATATTATAAGTCCACAAAGAAATGAGTACTACTATATGTAGGTACTTAATCTAGCCAAGACTATAAGAGAAGCACTGCTCATTTCTTAACTGATAATTTAAAAAAGAATAGAATGGTATAATGAAAATAACTACTTAACCGATACGCCAAGGAAGGCCACATAAATGTTTTGTTTACGGATGGTAATTTTTTTACTGGAATATTTCAATATTTCTCAATTGTAATTATCTTTTTTTTTCATTGTAAAAAAAAATATCATTTATAATTTTTATTATTATATTTAAACTTATTATATTTAAACTTATTTTTATTATTATATTTATGCTTTAAACTCTAGAGAAGCTATCCCAATTAATCAACAGAGTACAATGTGGGCGTTCTTCGACTTTAGTGATGAACCATATTTTTGTGAAAAAGTTATATATAGGAAAAAACAACGGCACAAAGTGTATCAAGATATTATATAGTTTATTATATAGTTAAGCCCCTTAACAACACCATGTTTAATAACCAAGAAAGGTCGTTTCAGGAAGACTCGGTGCCGAATCATAAGCTCGACCCAATCTTACTTAAAAACGAACTTTGCGGACTTAATCACACCTGAAGACTGACCGTCATATAATCCTGAACATAAAATCCACTGGATAACGATTTATGATCAGTTTTAGAGAGTTCGACTTGCTCTAACCTCCATCATAATTTGGAATCGCTAGAACAATCCATATTCTTCACTGACAAAGTGAAGAATTTTTCTAAATAACGTTTAAATAATCTTTGTATATTTTTAATGGTTTTATATTATTTTATTGTAAGTAACACACTAGTAAATAAAATTAAATCAGGTTCACGCTGCACACGACAGGGTAGGCAGAGGAAACCTAGTGTTAAGACACACCGTTTCCCGAGCCGAGTCCAGTTTG
>JAATLQ010031108.1:31409-72303 GCA_013421005.1 Heliconius erato x Heliconius himera | reverse complement strand
TAAAAAAAGATATATATATATATATATATATATATATATATATATATATATATATATATATATATATATATATATATATATATATATATATATATATATATATATATATATTTGTAATTTATAGAAAACGCAAATTCATTCACACTTTCGGCCCAGTTTTCAAAGCAGGGGGTTGCGGGTTGAGTGACGGAACTCAACGCCTACTTTGCCTTGTATCTTGTGTACGAAAAAATGTAAATATTAAATATTTCATTATCCCGAGTGGAAATTGAACTCACAACCGCTGCAACAATACGCCACAGCGGCCTCAAATATAAAAAGATGTGTAACAAATAATAAATAAAACAATAAATATACCTATCTATATGTCCCATTTATAAAAGTTCTGTTACTGAGTGGCTGACAGACAACGCACAAACGAAACTACCGGAGGTAGAAAGTTAAAATGTGTAATATACGCAGGTTTCAGATTAGGAGCATACTAACAGAGGAGAGCTCGTATTTCCTACGTGAATAGAATAAAACGGGATGTCCCTCTATAGTATTTATATCTATATACTTTTGTTGGGTCGAGCTGTATCTATTGTTCTAATTGTTGTATCATTACGAAATTTGATAATTATAATATGTAGATTAGATGACAATACTATATTATGGTAGCCTCGAGCTGGTCTGTTGATGGCATATTTGACGGCCTACTAGTAAACATATTGAGTTATTGTGCATTACATTCGTCTTAATAATGTGTTCTGTTGAAAATAATAATGTGTTTTTAGTTTTTTAAACTATGTATTAATTTTATTACACGTCTGGAATTCCACACAAATAAAATTACGGGCGACGACTAGTACTATATCTCATATATAGTAGTAAAGTACTTAGTAACGCATTTTTAAAAATAATTTTGAAATTTACAGTAACACGACTTATATATATTCTGAATGAATTAATATTTATTACCTTAACCAGGCTCTGGTTAAGCCAAGCTTAGGTTTTCATCTGATACCTCATTTGAATTGGCGGCTTTAATACCAAATGTTGCCCCCCTTTTATAGCTATTATATTTTAGGATAAATGTATAGTTTTCTGATTTTTTCCTTAACTAGTACTACCTGTAGATGCCAGTTACCAAATTATAAAATTTTATGTCAACCGGAAGTACCCTATTAATTTTGATTTCCTTATAGTGTCGAAATATGCGATTTTGCGACAGAAACGGCCGTATTTTTAAGTAAATATAGAAATACGTTTTTTTATCAGGAAATCATGGAGCCGTAGATCTAAGTATCTAATAGTTTGAATTTCAATTCGATATCTCCAAGTGAGATAATGGCTCTTGACAGACAGACAGACGGACGGACAACAAAGTGATCTTTTGAGGGTTCCTTTTTTCCTTAAAAGGTAGGAATTATATACTGAAAATTAAAAAGAAAATCTACATTTCTTAATAAGCTTATATTTTTTTTCTACATACATACATATCTTGTATCAAGCGGTAAGAATGTAAATATATCATAATAAGTTGTCCAGTTGTAGACATTAGACTGCACTATTAGGGACGGATCTAGCTTTCAAAAAAGGTTGTGAGCTCAGCTATTTTAAAGTGTGAGTGGACCGCAACGACGGTCTTTTGTGTGGTCTATTAGGACTTCTAGTTAATATTAAATTAAGTTCAGTTCAGCACATGAAAAAAACAGAGATTTAGTATATTATAATATATATTTTAGCTTCATGCTATATCCCACATGTGACAGTGTAGGTAGAGATGTGATCTGGGAACTTTGTTTTAAGGCTAGACACTCCGTTCTCCACTAATATTATTAATCTGTGAAATTTGCTGTTACACTGACAATTCACGATTGACATTTTGAATTGTAAACATAACCTATAAATCGTATATATTTTGTAAATAGTAACTTTTGTTACATTTTTATAAGGTAAAATAAATAAAAAATATGGAAATCATTGAACGTCTCGAAAATGAAATTTTAGATTTAAAAGAGACATTGCGTCAAAAAGAAAAAGAACTACAAAATGTAAAGGAAACTTTGCAACAGGTTGGATCATTAATATATTTTTTTTTTTCAACAAATAAAAGTGGAGTATTTTAATGAAATAGTGTAACAAATAGTCACATAATTATATAAAATTATTGTACTAATGTGATTTTGGTAACTTAATTTAATATCACATAATTTTAAAAACAAAACCCTTAATATTATATTTTATACAATTTTATTAAAAGTGTTTACTATACAAGTTACAACCTCTATCATGTGTTGTCCATACAATGTGACATTGGCGAAGTGTTAACTTGCACACTCAGAATGTTATAATCTAAGAAGTCAGTGCCCCAAAACAATAAAAAAAACCTATATTGGTTTGTGTGATTGGAAACTGAAGTTTCGGAAATAAAATTGTCTTAGATTATCTGTTACTTTTAGATATTGATATTAGATTTATGAGTTTTTTTTTTAAACAATCTATTAATAAATAATATTTGTTATAATTTTTTCTAGTACTAAAAGTACTTCGCACGGTTCGTTGGTTCGGCGACGCAATATTAAAAACCTGATATAACAACATAAAGAGGCAAGTTGTGGCACTGGGGCGCAAAGTGTGACTGTAAAATTGACTGGTTGTGGGTTCGATCCCCAATTGAGGAAATAAAATATTTATTTACATTTATATTTTTATTTATTTGATCAGGTGTTGAGGCAAAGCGCAGTATTGAATTCTGCCACTCAACACGCAATGCCTCCAGAACTCGGTGGATAGCAAGGAACGGAGTAGGTTCTATCTGCTAATCCTGCTGTGTGTGGGATATAGTGTGAAACTGATTGATTTTTGATTTTGATATAACAAGTGTCGTTTAGACTTGGTCCCTATCTGAATTTATACAAAATTTTGTAAGTCAGACTCAATTCTAGATAAATTTGAAATGCCATAATCAAAGAACAAAACAGATAAATTGCTTTCACTGCCATCTTAAAAAATATATTTTGTTTTTTAATTTGTAACAAAACAAGAAATTTATGATTACAGATTACCAATGGTACTTCAAATAATGAAAATGAAAACATGAAAATTGACAATAAAATTAAATTTGTTAACACTTTACCTAAATGGGCAATAGAAAGGTAAATAAAAATCAACATACTAGACATTTTATATAAAAAAAAAATATTTAACACAATTTAACATATTTTTTTGTCTAAGTATTGATTGTTAAATGATCAAAAATAATTGTAAATTTCATTTTAGCTTCATGCTGTATCCTGTATATGGCAGAAAGGGCAGAGGGAACCTAGTGTTCAGGGACTCTTCCCCAATGTTCAAGACATTGTATGTTGAGTTTGGAACTAAAATCAATTTGGATTTTAACAAATTAAATTAATTCATCGAGAAAATTAAATTAATTCATTCCCCCACTTGGGAAGCAAACTCACTACTATTACATATACTACATTCCCTATACCTATCTTAAGGACACTAAATTATCTAATCTAATAAACTTCTATTCCACACTTATTATTTTGATATACATATTTTGAAATAAAATATATTTGATGTTTCTATTAATTATTTATCTTGCTTAAAAATATATTTACAATTATTTAAGTAGAGAGGTATAAGTAATATATTTTTTGTTTCATGCTGTATCCTGCATATGGCATGTTTTGCTTTGTTACAACAGCAAGAAAATGAGAATATTAAATGATTCATTCTTCCAACACAGAATTGAACCCACAACTGTCACACTTACGGTCACACTCCATTATGGTGTGCCATTGCACCACATTATCCTCAATTTATTATTTATGTAAATGAGAACTAAAACAATAATATATATTTTTAGATATAGTCGTCAAATCCTCCTCCCAGATATAGGTGTTCTTGGGCAAGAGAAATTAATGAAAGCAAAGGTGTTGATAATAGGCGCAGGAGGCCTCGGTTGTCCGGCTGCCGCTTATTTAGCTGGAGCTGGAGTTGGTATGGATTTTTGTATTTACATCTAACATGGGAACTCATATCTCATTTGCAAATGTTATTTGCAGGATACAAAAAAAATAAGAATAGTTAATGTTATGTATTCTTAGGAACCAGAATTGGTGAATGTTCAAAAGTCTGGAAAGTTTTTCACTTAATTATAAAACAGAATAAATCAAATTATAGCACTTTTTGTTATATTGAAATTACAAATATTTGTGAGACTGTCTAGCAAGGATGGTAACAGTTAGCCTTTCAACATCCAATGTCTCAAAAATTGGTTGGTGCTTGGACAACAGATTTTAATATTAGGTTCCTTCTCCATACCCTGTTTGCTTGCTGCGGGTTACAATGTGAAGCTATAAAAGAGAACAACAATTTTATTAAGTATATATATATATATAATGTAATTAAGTAGTAATTCTTCTTAAACTCAAATTTGTATTTTTTATTTAGGAGAAATAGGTATAGTAGACTATGACGAAGTGGAAATAACAAACATTCACAGACAGATATTACACAGTGAAAGCGATCAAAATATAAGTAAATCTGAATCGGCGGCTAACAGTTTGAGAAGGTAACTTTTCTATATTGTTTAAAAAATAATGTGAATTGTTTCTCTCTTGTGTCAAAACATATTGCGACGTTGAGTTACGCCATTCAACACGACTCCCTAAGCTCCCTCTGTCTACCCTGCTACATGCGGGATACGGCGTAAAGCTAAAAAAATAGACTAATTAAAAAAATATTGAAATAACAAGTGCAAAGAAATGTTAATTTATCGATAGTAAATATGCGTCCTCCTACAATAATTTTGATAAATTCATAAAATGTCCTTCTACAATAATTTTGATGAATTCATACTACCTATGCAAATTTTCCGTCAAGTTTTTCTTATTACTATTGGGGACAGTGCCCTGCGCCTGCTTCGGAAGGGCAAACTGCCTCTAAGTTGCGTTAGAATAAAAGAATGGGCTGTATAGTATGTATTCGTATATATAATGACTTCGCGCTACTAAAGTATCCCGCTAATAGTTTAAAGTAGGTTAAAATGTAAATTGAAGTTAAAACGGAATTTGGAATGAAAGAGAGGACGTATATCCGTATCACGGCAAATTACACTGACTGACAGACTACATGCACATGTTGATTTTATTGATATATATGTTAAGACTAAATTCCTATCTTCAAGGGTTGTTTTTAAGAGATTGCTATCGGCAAATTATTATATTTATTTTGGGTGCAATAAAGATTTTCTATCTAGTTAAGTAGGTCGATACCTATCTACATTAAGGCAGGCGGAGTAAAGGTCTTTTTTTAAGTTTCAAGACGTATCAGGCGCATAGCAGGCAGACAGAACTTAGTGTTAAGACACTTCCGTTCACCTTTTTCCACCGAATCTGGAGGCATTGCGTGTTATGTAGCGGATCTCAACGCCGCAATTTACCTCAGAGGGAGGATGAAAATATTCGAGTGAGAATCGCGCCCTACACTACCTGTCGCTATTACAGTCGCACTCTTGTGCAACATTAGTTAATGTGTTTTTTAAATTTTTGTTTTTTTCTAGTATCAACTCAAATATCAAAGTGACTCCATACCAAGTAGACCTAAATCCAGAAAATGCTTTAGATATAGCTATGAAGTATGATCTAATATTAGACTGTACCGACAACGTGCCCACGAGGTATATGTTGAATGACGTCAGTGTCTTGACTAAGGTAAGGAAAAACAAAAAAAAGAACTTATTTCAGATGTTAGAATCGTTTTATTTTGTGTTTATATTGAATGTTTTCTAAAGCAATATTTTTTGTGTTAATGCATTTAGATTGATGAACTTTAAAGTATATATGTAGGTATATGTATGTTTTTTCGCATCCCGCTGTATCACCCACATAGCAGAGTTGGCGGAGGCAACCTGGGAACCTAGTATTATATCCGTTCCCTGCGTGTTCAATGGCGGAACTCAATTTTTAATTTATATTACAGATTCCTCTAATATCTGGAAGTGCACTAAAAATGGAGGGGCAACTCACTGTATATGGGTATAGAGGGGAGAAATGTGGTGTAAGTTTTTTTTAAACATTTTTGTATTTATTGGAACTGGAATCATTTTTAATATAATTATTTATTGTACCTACATATATATGTATATTCTAGGGTTGCAAGAATTTATCTTAGGGTAAAGAAGATTAGACCCTTTATTTCAGTTTTAAATAAAGTTTAGTTTTAATGGAAATGTACTACTATACTAACTATACTTAAACGATAAATATTTTGATCTACCTTGTAGAGCAGTTAAGTCTTCAGTATATATAAGATACTAATATACTTATTTGTATTTCTATAAAATTGCGGACAATGTGGGATGGTTTGTGGAGAATGGATTTGGAAAAGTGGGAATGTCTGTCTGATTTCGTCAGTGACATTTAATTTTGAGTAGCACTGATATACTTTCTAATTTCTAAACCTGATATGTTCTTAATTTTTTTCCTCTGGTTCAAAAAATAATTTACGTTTTGAACTCGATGAAAAATAATTAATTAAGATGATGAGCTTGAATGGTATACCTATATAAGTCAATTTATGTCAATTTTTAAATTTGAAATATCACTTAAATTCATATATTTCTTTTATCATAATGTCCGAATGCTACTTCAATCAATACTTCCATAACTTATAATTTTTTCCCAGCAGGATCCCGCCGGTCCATGCTATAGGTGCGTGTTTCCGACGCCACCACCCGCTGGTACAGTGGGTAGTTGCTCAGCGCAAGGGGTTGCGGGTCCAATACCGGGAGTTATAGGTAGGGTTAAGTTGAATGCTAGCTTGGTACTGTTAACTTTAGATAGTTTACAGTTTTTTCGTTTTTGTTTGACGTTGTCTAAAATAAACGCATCGAACATTTGATTCGTGTGTCACTAAATATATGAAAATAATGTAAATTCTTAAGAATAAATTAAATGTTAATGAAAAATATTTTTTGATATGTTCTATAATTATTATATACAATATGGCAAAAAAACTGTGTAATTTAACGTTAAACGATACGTAAATTTGTATTATTTCTTCCACAGGTACATTACAAGCTTTAGAAGCTATAAAATTAATAGTGGGACATTCATACAAACAGCTTTTAGTTGGTCGACTGTTACTATTCGACGGTGAAGATATGACGTTTAGAACGGGTTTGTATAGAAAACTATATTTATTACTAAAATTATGTATGAAAAAACAATACATCGATGGATTTGAACCCTCGAGCTCGATATTATTTAATTTTATATTCGTCTCAATTTAATTTTTTTTTTAACAACACAAAGTTAAATAAAAAAAGAAATGTATACACAATTTAATATTATTTATTTTTATAATAATAAATTTATTTTTATACATTATATAGTACACAAAATTGTGTTTAAGTTAAGGAGATTATACGCTGCGTACTCCGTAGTCCGGTAATAATAATCTTTAAATAGTATCTTCAACAGTGTGTTTAATATGATTTTTTGTTTCAGTAAAACTTCGAAGTCGTAATCCGCAATGCGAAATTTGTTCGGACACTCCGAAAATAACAAAATTGTTGAATTATGAGGTATTGTGCGACTCTCAAGCTATTGAAAAGGTACGGTTTTAATCTATACTAACATTATAAAGCTCAATAGCTTGTTTGGCTGGACGTACTAATCTCAGAAACTATTATGATTTGAAATTAAAAATTATTTTTGCTCTTTTTATATAACTATTCCCATTTTTAGAAAACCAAAAATGGATTAAACTAACTATCATCGGGTCATAGAACAAAGCAGTCCTATTGACACTCGTAATGCTAATTGCTTCAGCTTTATCAAGGAAAACATCCTTTAAAATCGTTTCAGCAATTTCACTTTAAATAAACTAATAAACTTTTTAACCTTCTAAAACGTTTACAGGATTTAGAATTAAAAATTCTATTAAAAGAACATCGAATATCAGCAAAAGATTTATATAAAAATATAAATGAAACAAAAATAATAGATGTAAGAAACGAAAATGAGTATAAAATGTGTAATTTGGAAGGCTCTATGAACTTTCCCATAGATAAGTTGCATCAAAATGTGTTGAGCCTTTTAGAAGAGATAAAAAAATGGGAAAAGCAGGGTAAATATTTTTAGGTGTTATATTGAAATCTTTTTTTTTCAGGTTCACGCTGTATCCCGCATATAGCAGGATAGAAGGAACCTAAATTGGACATTGCATGTTCAGTGGCGGAATTCAATTCCGCGCTTTCTTTTACGACAGTGGTTATTAAAAAAACTCGGAAGTGGGAATCAAACTAACAATCATTGCGTTTATAGTTTAATGATATCTCATTTGACTCGACGGCCTCATAAATATTAACTTTTTGTATAACATTTTGAACACATCTATATTTAAATCCTTTAGACTTAAAAAAAAAATAAGTGTAAAAAAAAAAAAATACAAACTGTATAAAAAGCGCATCTAATTTTTGTTTTGTTTTTTTTCAGTAACATTCATATGTAGAAGAGGCAACGATTCACAAATTGTAGCTCAAAAGGTATTAGATTTACTAGAAGAAGGACACAGTTTCAAAGTCAAAGACCTAGTAGGAGGACTACACGCGTGGTCGAAATATGTTGATAATGACTTTCCCATATATTAAAATTATATATAAGTATATAAATTGTTTTACTTAGGTATTGATGGCGTCGATCAGAGTTCACTTCGCCGGGCATTTCCTACGACAAAAAAAGAAAAATAAAGTCTCTTAGAAATACAATAATGTAATTTATAATAATGTTTAAAATCACTCGCTTCGTCCTCGATTTATAAATCGTAGCTAAAAAGGTATCTGGGGGCACGGCATTACAACCGCCAAGTTAAGCGCGAAGCAGAGCACTGCTGTACTATCCTTTTCTGGAACAATTTTGGCGTATTTTTGTGCCCCTATTTGATAGATTTAAATAAAAAAAAACAGTTTCACGCTGTATCCTGCACATAGCAGGGTAGGCAGAGGGAACCTAGTGTTAAGACCACCCCTTTCCCCACTTCCCGCCGAATTCTGTTGCTGAGTGGCGGAACTCAATGCCGCGCTTTGCCTCAACACTAGAGATGAGTAGAAGTGAAGATATGGAAATATAAGGCTGGGGCAAATCGTATTATTCATACAAAGGAAAATATTTTTTAGGTATAATTTTTTATTTATTTATAATATTTATGTGCCATTTTGATGACTATATTATGGGTAGTGCCTTGATCCCATTCCTGTAGAAATTTTGAGATTTTTCTTCTGTCAGGTAGTGTTCACAGTGTTCTTTTGAGGTTAGCTTTATGCTTAATTAGTTCTGCAATGACCAAAACAGGTGGAAATCTGATGGAGCAAGGTCAAGGCTATATGGAGGATGCATCACCCCATCCCAGCCAAGCTCAGGTCAGGGCGGGCTTTGCCACGGTCTGTGAGGTCGGTCTTTTTCGCACATTCTTATCGTAAGTAAGGGGCCGTTCAAGTATTACGTAAGCAGTTTTTTTTTGCAATTATTGACCCACGATGTCATCAAAAATAAACAATCCCCTTACAAATATTTCATTGAAAACGTCAAAAATAAGCAAACCCAAGACCCCCCCGCCCCCCCTACAGTGCTTACGTAATACTTGAACGTCCCCTAAGTAATTATTACTTAATATTTTAATGAAAAAATAAACGGCTTCATCGAGACTTGGCGGGTTTTTTGTAAGATATTTTTGGTACGATTAGATACAAGAACACAGGTCGAATATAGTTTTACACTCATATATTCTTTTTTATTAAATCAGCTTCACGCTGTATCCCGCACAAAGCATGGTAAGCAGAGGGAACCTAGCGTTAAGACACTCCGGTCCCCACTTTCTGCCGAATTCTGGAGGCATTGCGTGTTGAGTGTTAGAACTCAACGCCGCGCTTAGCCTCTACATCAGAGCGAAGAAATGGAAATATAAATTTAAGTAATTATATATATTTTTTATTTATTTTCGAAAATTAGTGTTACATTTTTAACATAATAAATAACAATAAAACTTTTGGATCCCTACTTTGGGGGATAGAATTGAATTTTCCTTTCCCTGCTAAGATAACAAGACAGTATATCATTGAGTTTCACCTTAACACACAATGTCTCGAGGAACAGAGTGTTAAGACTAATAGGTTCCCTCTCCCTATTCTGCTACATGCGTGATACAGCGTGACGCTTTTTTTTTCGATCTTGAGGTTATTGCTGTTAGCCCTATTGGCTTTCACAGCGACACCGGTGGGGAGGGAAGAGGGTACTCTGTCCCTGAAGAAAAGCAGGCACTATGGGCTGCCTGTGAGGATCACAGCGTGACGCTGAATAAAAATCTATTTATAGGAATATACATCCATATAGAGTATTCTCTACACGTGTCAAATAAATCTGACTTAAATTAAAGCTGTTTCTGACTCACTCCCATTTCACAATTGCCACCAAATGACTGTCGGAGCTTCCCTAAAACTAACTAACATAATCAAAAAAGTAATTTTAACCGATTATCAACCCTATTTCTGTTAATATAAGAACTATATATTATAACAGTAATTGTAGGTATAACATTGTAAACAAAACAGTCAATTTTCCACTCTATTTCTATATTTATAAGGACTTGGAAAGGTACCCACATTATTTTGAACTCTATTGCGTTAGGTAAAAGAACATGTTCAATTTTACCTGAAATTCAAGAATTACTCACTAACTTTTCACTCGGCTCTGTCTGACCTAAAATAATATAATATTTATATTATATTTTAGAATAAATAATTTTTATTTAACGAAAGTGAAATAACGGAGTGTCTTGACTCTTGATTCTGTCTACCCTGCTATATCAGGTGCTGCACAATTAGTGGTTTACCTCAATATAAACAAACGCAATAAACAAACGGACAATTTAGTTTTATTATATTACAAACAGCTCGTTTTTAGGGTTTAACCTGATTGGCCAATTTGAAAGATGCGCGCGCAAAAATATTAGGAATAACGTGAATTTCAGCCTTGTGTTGTGTACATTGCTTGTTTTTTGGACATTTTTATAGTAATGGAAGTGTTAGTCGGTTCATATTAATAGTGTGTTCATCTAAGTAGTGTAAAGATATATGAAAATGCTTATTTTTACGTGATTAAATATTTTTGTTATCTGTATAAAATAATTACATAAAATTAATCAAAATTAAATTAAATCAAATCAGCTGTATCCCGCACACACCCTGCTGTGTTATGTCAGAGAGAACCTAGTTAAGACACTCCGTTCCCCACTTTTCGTCGAGTTCTGGAGGCATTGCGTGTTGAGTGGTGGAACTTAACGCCGTGCTTAGCCTCGATACTAGAGCGAAGAAATAAAAATATAAATGTAAATAAATATTTTATTTTCTCGAATGGGGATCGAACCCACAACCAGTTGATTTTATAGTCACACTTTGTGTCCATGCGCCACCACTGGCCTCACTAAGTTCAAGGTAGCCAGAAGGAACCTGTGTTAAGACAGTCCGTTCCCCACTTTCCGCCGAGTTCTGGAGGCATTGCGTGTTTGGTGGCGAGATTTAACGCCGGGCTTTGTTTCATTACCAGCCAGCCAGTCGTGGCGCAGGGACACAAGCGTTCAACTATAAACGCAACAGATTGTGAGTTCGATGACAACACTTTTTTAAACTATATTATGATAGTATAACGTCCCGTAAATGTGTCTTTTTTCTCTTTTTCTTACCACCACAAAAACTTTTTTTTTACAGGTGTAACAGAGATAAATTACCAAAAGCATCAATGTATAATAAACGCAATACTTACTCAACTTTCCTTCAGAACACAATGCTCCCTTCATTCCTGTAGAGATAGTCTTTAGAGCTAGTTTGGAAATGCGTTAACTCGTTTGAATACTCGTTGTCAGGCTTTTTTTTCTTTTTTCATAAAAGTTTTAAAACTTATGAATTAAAGTTTTGTATTTAACGGTTTTAAAAAAAAATTAAAATAATTAATTTTCTTAATGTAATTAATTTAAATAAATAAAAAAGATCAATAAAATATAAAAAATATGCTGAATTTATTTAATTTTCAATATAAGAAAGGAATTTTAAAATGTCATTTATAATATATTTTAATTTAATTTAAACTTTCAAAAATTAAACAGTTAAATTTATTTAAAAGTGCTATTAAAATAAAACTGTGCCTGCACAAAAGCCTTGTTAATATTATAATTGTTATTATAAAAAAAGAGACATGTTTTTACAAATATATATTTTTGAAAAAATATTTGGTAAATAAAGATGACAACATAAACAATAATACATCTACGAAACCAATCAAATACTACTAAATTAATGAAAATCAAAAGAAATCAATGAAAGTCAAAGGAAATCAATAAAATGGCGAACATCGGCAAAGTGCTGGCGACAATCAAAGCTGTTATAACTCGCTTAGTTTTCGCTTGTCACGGTATTATAGCTATATGGCAGGTTACTGTGTTCAAGAATAGCATAGTGTATTGGTACCTTGCTTCTCCTATACTTCTTCTTATTTTTGAAGGACTCTTCACTCTTACTATAAAAGAGAATCAAGAGTGGAAATGGTAAGTTTCAAATTTTACCGTTATTTTTAGCGTCTCGCAGTATCCCGCTCATAGCATGGTAGACACATAGCGTCATTATCTATTTTTCAAGACAATGTGTGTGGCGGAGCGCAACGCCGCACTTTGTCTTGTTAACAGAGCGGGGAAATGACTTCCCCGAGTGGAAATCGAACCCACAAATGTCCAGCTTACTGTTAGACGCTATGCCGCGCTATGCGCCACATGAGCAGTTTTTCATTTTAGATTTTTTTAATATTCTAGATATTAACTGTAATAGTTAAGATAAGTGATGTCTGAACGAGCGTTCTTTTTCTTACATTTAAATGTGAAATTAGAAAAATCTTGATTACAGTCCAAGTGCCACTCGTTTTGAAACATTGCGTGCCGAGTAGCGTAACTGAACACCGTGGTTAGTTTTACTAGAGCGGTTTATTTTTTTGACTGCCTACTCTGCGAGAAAAGGCATGAAACTGCATTTTTTTCTTTTATTTTGGAACCTTTCATTTAAATAAAATCTGTGTACAGTACTAATTTCGTGTTTAACTTGTCTAAATTTCTAACTAAATAGCCATTTAGTTCCAGTTAGGGAATTACAAGAGAGGGTGCGGTGATGACACGTCGCCGGAAGTCCCTTTAGGCCCATTAGCGTTCAAAGAATTGTACTACTTCCTGTATGGTGATTTGCTTTTTATTTATTTATATAGATACACCCTGTAGGTGTAATGTTAGACTATACACGCGATAGTTGTGGGTTTGTTCCAGGCTATTCAATTTTATCAATCAGTAATTAAAGATTATAGAGGCCGGTCATGGCGCAGCGGCACGAGGTGTGACTGCAAAACCGACTGGTTGTGGGTTCGATCCCCACTCGAGGATATTTACTTAAATTTATATTTCCATTTCTTCGCTCTGGTGTCGAGGTTAAGCGCGGCGTTGAGTTCTGCCACCAGCCACCTGCCACTGCCAAAGTGGGAAACGGAGTGTCTTAACACTAGGTTCCCTCTGCCTACCCTGCTGTGTGCGGGATACAGCGTGAAGCTAATTTAATTTAATTTAATTTTTAATTAAGTAAGTGATTTGAAACATAGAAGTCCAGCCTCGTTTTTTGCGCCAGTTTTTCTCAGGTCTTGGCAGTCACTTTAGTGAACCGGTGGTAAATTATTGGACATTCTAAAAATAAGTCATGTTATATTATTTTGAACTAGACTCCTGCGCGGCTTTGCCCGATTTATTCGTATGTAATGTTATTTAAGTGTATGTAAATGGTCGCATAATAATTAAGTCTATAGGATTACAGCAACCATATTTGTATTTAAAAATGACAAAAAAACGAAGGGATACTCTCAAAACTTTTCAACAGTACACTATTATGGATTATCCAATTAGATACGCTGTGCGCTTTATATAAGTTAACATTGGCTTCTACACTATATTACTAAAATAGACATTTTAGAAGACATTAACGTTTTAAAATAAGAAAACAGAACGGTCATGCGCTGCGTAAACGTTTAAAGTTACGCAAAAATCATATATGACTATATTGAAATCAAATATAGAATAGATCCTGAGATCTAATAAGTAATATATTCAATGTACAGACACAATTTTTTACTCTTTTATTATAGTATAAAAGAAAGAATTTCTGTTGACTTTGCTGTAAATGTTTCTATTCAAACTATATTCTTTATCCCTTGGTGTTAAGCTCAGATCATAACATAAGGTGTCTCAAATGGATGCCAAGTAGTGCCTAGTTTGAGTGAGAGAGAGTTTGTTAGAGAATTTGAAGTAAAAAGCACGCAGCACGCTATGAAAATGTGATCGAGCGAAGTGAATAAAAGTTGAGAGGGAGATATAAGTTAGTGGAAATAGAAAAAGAGAGTTACGTTTCGTATATTACCGTGGGGGCAGGAGAGAGTGGTGCGACCATAAATTGTCTTTTTCTGATAGCCAGTTACGGATCATATTTCTAAATTTCTGGCTATCATATTTTCCTAATTATTAGTCAAAGACAAAATGTATGTTTCGTCATCTATACTCTCTGTACTAATAGTATAAGGTTGGAGAGTTTGTTTATTTGAGCGCGCTAATCTCAGGCACTACTGGTTCGAATAGAAAAACTCTTTCTGTGTTGACTAGTTATTACTTCAGGTTACTCCATTTGTTGAGGCTACAGACTATATTAGGTCACGTTATTCGTTTCGATGTAATCCACTGTACCATAAATGTACCCTGTCCCGTACCATGTCCCGTTTATGATGTGGTAAACACAATTTTTAGTTACCTTCAATTGAAAAGCGCAGGTAAAGACCAAAAAATCTAAATGAATGAGACTATTTCTCTACGCCGGAAATCCTTTGGTATATGTGGGAAGTATTTGGCGATATTAAGGCCAGTCGTGGCGCAGGGGCACAGGCGTGCGACTGTAGGGACCACAGGTTGTGGCTCCCTTTCCTACTCGAGGAAGCGAAATATTTAATAACTAGCGGCCTGCCCGCGGCTTTGCCCGCTTGAATTAGATGATTATTCATTTAAGAAATAGAGATATTACAAACAGCCTTAATTATTTATTTATTTATTTGGATAAGTATTCACTATATTCTTTGTAAAATAACTTATATTAGCTCCTGTACAGTTTTTAAATTAGTCACATATTTTAAGTAAATATATAATTGGTATACAGAATATACATAGAAAGCACGTTTTTAGGCATTTATATAATCTATGAAATAATCAATATTTTCGGTCAAGTTCAAGTCGTACTCATGACCCGAGAGTTTCGTACCAGTTTCAAGAATGGAGATACATCAAAAGAATAACTTATTAAAGTTGTCATTTTGTATCAAATTAAGTACAGATTACAATTTGTACCTAATAGTTTTTTTGTGTGACACAAATACAAAAAGTTGTCAATTTTTGAAAATTAATTTTGGAATTTTCCTTTATACGTGCCGTAAGTTTTAACTTCTTAACAAATTTCGTAATTGTGTATCAACGGAATGCATAAACCCTCATAGTTTATCGTCATTTGATTGCGATGATTTAGAAGATAGATTTTTTTGTGCTCTAAGGGAATATAGACTTGAACATTGAGGTATCTAACCTTTAAGCGATCTTGTACAAAATACTCTTGACAAATAGACAAACAACAAAGTTATCTTAAAAGGATTTTGAGGTGTTTTTGTACCCTAAAATACCCTTGGCACATACATACATGCAACATACAGGTGCAATAGTGCAATGTCGGTACGTGTCGCTTGTAAATTATGAAATAATACTGCGGGATATTTTTATTAACAGTATCAGAGCATTTTTTTCTTGAGAGATTTTTTTTTTAGTTTGCTCCCATAAGTTATTTTTTTATACGTTTTTTAAAAAAATATTAATAACATAAACGAACGAACGGACTGAAGAATCTATTCAAAACATTTCTTTGAATATTAAATCATTTTTTATCACTGTGTTAAATAATTACGAATTAAGCTAGACTGTAACGAAGGTAATTTTCGCCATCTATTGGACTTACAATTGAACTGTAACCATTCGAACATTGTTAGAAAAATACTACTATGTTTATGTTAAATTTATTATAAGTATAGATTACACTCACATGACGTAATTAACGTTTAGCAAATAATAACTCAACAATATGTTTTATGCGTTATCAACATTCATTATCATATGTAGTCAATAGATATCATTGCGTATGTTTCTTTTTTTTTTCAAATATAAATATCTTTAAAACTTTAAGTACATTATTTTTTGATAGAGTGTAGCAGTAACCTTTCCAAACTATATTTTTTTTATGCAAAGCGCCATCTATTTAGATGCACCGTTTATTTAAATGCGCCATCTATTTAGGTTTAAAATTAAGGACAGTTTAAAAATGCTGTTTTTATGTTAAATTTCACCTAACATAAAATTATATTAACCGAAAACGATGTTGTGTTAAAGTATTCAAATTATTGATATTCCTCCCGTCGTAATTAGTGTTTAACTCCACAGAACGTTTTTTGCGTTATCAAGATTCGTTAGTACCTACTATTATTTGTCAATAGATAGCGCTACTTGTATCGATTTTTTACTATCTCAAATATAAACTTCTTGAAAACTTAAATACTTATATCTTTTACTTAGAGTGAAGCGATTACAATGAAATAAACACTAAAAGCTATTTTGATTTATTTGTAATTTTTATGTATAAAAGTTGCTTAAATTTATTGTGTACTTTTTACGTGATACGTGTTCACATAAACAGACAAACAGACAAAAATTCCAAAAATGTTGGAAATGGATTCTGTTAATTATCCTTTAACACCCTGGCAATTTTTTTTTTATATTTTCAATGTACAGAAACGACTTTTCTACAGATTTATTATAAGTATAGATTTCATTATACTCGCTCCGGTAACGAAGTAAAGCACGGCGTTAAGTTTCGGCTCTCAACACGCAATGCTTCCAGAATTCGGTGAAAAGCAGAGAACAGAAGTATCTTAATAGTATCTTAACGCTAGGTTTCCATTTTCCCTCTGCTTACGCTGGTGATAACCTTAACTAAATTAAGCTACAATCTCCACAAATCTGGGTCATATTGGTAGAATTATTTTCTTCCAACAATTCAAATGTTTTGAAGGTTTATTTGAATATATAATATTTGGAATTTCATTATATATGGAGGCCCGCATGTCGCAGAGGAACAATGTCTGTCTGTAATCCCAACGGCCTTGGGTTCAATATATTTTCATTTTCTCGCTCTGGCAGACAAACTACGGCGTTGAGTTTCGCCACTTAGCACACAATGTCTCGAAAATTAGACAGTGCGTGAAGAACGAAGTGCCTGAACACTAGATTCCCTCTGCCTACACTACCCTACTACGTGCGGGACACAGCGTGAAGCTGCCTTTTTATAGCGTTTTTTTCACTTAATAATGGATAAAGGGGTAGTTTATTTTCGGACGAGGGTGACATTTTAGTTCTTTGTGAATGATCAACAGAGCCTGACAGTCCTTGACGCTTGGAAGTTAGAGGTTAACTGAACGAATTGTGACAGAGTCAAAGTCAAGTTAAATGACGTCACGTTTGGACGATGGTTGTGGGGTCACATTTGATCTCGGGGATTTCTTTGTTTACACTAATAATATGAAGTTAAATAATTTATTTAGTTGATCGCGCTAATCTCAGAAACTATTGGTTTGGATTTGAAATTTGTTTTTCTATTAGATAGCCCTACCTATAGACACGGATTTAATTGATCAATGCGCGCGAGGTCACAAGAAAAAGATAGTTTAATTTATATAATAATAATAATAACATTTTGTCTACAGGTTCTGTCCATCTGTTTTCATCTACTTAGGCCTCGTTGTACCTGCGATATGGCTGCTGGAGCTACACAAAGTGGATTTAAGATTGCAGAAGAAAGCAAATAGCACATATGCTGTAATTGAAGTAAGTATAGGTATATCAGAGATATCTAGATGTACAGTAAAATATCAGTAAACTGGAACTGTTAAAGACGTTTTTGATACCGAACATGGTCGTATGGATAATGGTAGCCGGGTAGTACGAATCCATCCCAGAAGAGGATAGTGTCCACCCCAGAAGGAGTGTTTAGTTACAACAATTGAGTGGAGCGTATGGAACGGAGTGTCTTAACACTAGGTTGTCTCTGCTTACCCTACTAGGGAAAAGCGTGAAGCTGCTTTTATTTATTCATAGCATTTCTAATTCACACAAGCATATTTAAGGCCGTTGTAAACGCAACGGTTGTGAGTTCAATTAAAAATGTAAAATCGACTGGTTGTGGGTTCGATACCCACTCGAAGAAAATAAATATTTATTTACATTTATATTTTCATTTCTTCGCTCTGGTGCCGAGGCAAAGGCCGAGGCGTTGAGTTTCGCCACTCAACTCGCAATATCTCCAGAATTCAGCGGAAAGTGGGTAACGGAGTGACTTAACACTAGGTTCCCTCTGCTTACCCTGCTGTGTGCGAGATACAGTGTGAACCTAATTTAATTTATTTTTATTTTTATTTGCTTTCCTTGCTTTGGTAACCAGATAAAGCTTGGCATTGTGTCACTCAACACAATGACTTGGCAAGTGTCGGAACGGACGTTTTTCGGACACTAAGTTCCCTCTGTCTACTCTACTATATATTCTCTACACAAGCACTTTTATTCAAATCTATCAACAGACGGAAATATCAATCCCAGGAGCGACAAAAATACCGACAGACATGTGGGTGACACTCATCGAGCAGTTTCTGATGCTGACCCTCATCGTGGGAAGGTGGCTACTGCCAAAAGGAGACTTGACCAGGGACCAGCTCAGCCAGTTACTATTAGTGTATATTGGTAAGTACCTACTTTAATACATTATAGAGATAATAAGAGTTGATTTGACTGAAAATTAGGTGGAGAGTGCTGCTATCCCGGAAAATAAATTTAAAACTGTCCTTTTATTATACCTTTAAGAATTAAAAAAACAATCGTCGATGTTAATTACATTGTTGTTTGTTTTTAGTCCCCCCCCTTCAAGTCAACAGCAATAAAGCAAAATCGAAATAAAACTAAACAAGAACTGTGATACAAATGATGGATCCTATATGAAATTTATAATAACGCAATGGTTGTGGATAGGATGAATTTCCTCGCTCTGGGAACTAGACAAAACGCAGCGTTGACTTCGATATATCTCTAAATCTGGTAGAAAGTGTACAACAGAATGTCTTGAATCTCTTTAGGTTTCTCTGCTAGTTGGCAGATAAGTCATTATTATTACACCTTTTTTTGTATCTAGGTACAGCAGCAGACATAATAGAATTCTTCGACTCCTTCAAAGATGAGAAGGTGGCTACAGAGAAGGTGCTCGTTCTCCTGACCCTGGCCATATGGTCGTGGTCTCTGATGCAGTTTACGGTGGTCCTCACCGCTACCAAGTCCAGGAAGTCACGTGGAACAGCTCATAGGTCTGACATGTACGTATGTGATGCACGCATGCACATGCTTGGGTAAAGGTCATGTACTGGAAAATGGGTGATTTTTTAATATATTTTTTTTTGTTACATGATTTGGGGTAGAAAAAAGTTATAAAAAGATTTTCTTTTGATTTAGAGATTAGAGAAGAATTTGTGTTATTAGATTTGCTTGTTTTTCGACTAAGGAGAGATAATATTAATGTAAGAGGTAATAGTAATGTAATTAAAATTTTTCAATAAACATAATGAGGAACTAATGCCTAATAGTAATGACTAAATTATTTATTTATTTATATTCGGACTTTAGTTCCTTAGTTTTTGTTTTATGTTATTAATTTTGAAATTCAAGGTTTTCCAGTGTATGTACCCTCTAGCCCACTTCACATACCTTACATATATACTTTTCACATACACATTTTATTTTGTTCAAATATTGAATTGTCTATGGTAAAAATTAAGAACAATTTCTTTTATTATCTGTACGTTTTAAAATGACACATTTGCAATTCTTTCCGCGTATTAGGGTAGGCAGAGGAAACCTAGTGTCAAGATTCTCCGTTCCTTACTATCCGCCCAATTTGGACACATTGCGTGTTAAGTGGTGGAAGTAAACGCCGTATATAGTCTACCAGATCGGGTAAATGAAAATAATTTAAAAATAATAATCCTAAACTAAAATATGTGTAGAAGTAAAAAAAGAAAAAAACTTATAATGCCATCACTAGTTTTATAAAGTGACTTCATTTTATAGCACCATATATTTCTTACCATAGACAGTTCTTAAGCCAGCTGCACTCAGACACATCAATTAGCGTTTAATTAACATTAAAAGAACCACACCAAGCAATTATCAAATTATTTCAGTTCTAAAAAGATATTTAAATCTTTTTTTACAAGGTTAAAAAAATTCTCGGATTTGACTTAAAGCCTATGTCAAGACAAAAGAAAAACGTAGTTCATCTTTTAACTTATTAAGGAATTTTGTGTCAAACTGTAAAAGGTAAATTAGGAATAATTTTTCAGTCACATGTAAAAAAATATTTGTTTTCTATAAAATTGGATTCAAAACGACTGACAGACTTGTTGAAACGTATATTTGTTTACAAATAATCAACTATAAAAATGCAAATTATTTTTCTTAATTTATATGAGGTGCCCGACATTCAGATTTATGTATGAAAACGGCATCTTAAGAACGGTCTTAGACTTGAACTTCGGGCACGTCATATAAATTAAGCAAACTGGACAAGCGCGAGTTGGGCTCGCCCACCGAGGGTTCCGTACAAAAATTGGAGCTCTGAAGCTTTTTCTGAAATTCAAGCTTAGCTTAGCAAGACCCCTATTCTCTCTGATACCTTACTTGAACTAGCGTCAACCGGAAGTACCCTTTTAATTTTGAATTTCAGGATTGAGAAGAATCTAATCTTTTACGTGTGTATGTACTCATTTTTTTTAAATGAACTACAATTATAAGTTTGTAATATTTATTATTTATTTTAAAAAAAATATTTGTAATAAAACCAGTCAAGCTCTAGTATATATTATACATAGCATAGATTTTGATTATTATTACAGCAACAACGATAAATAAATCCTTGTATTTTTAACCGATTTCTGTAAGAAAAGAAGATTATCAATTATGTACTGTATGTTTGTTACGGCAGAACTTTATACTGGGTGAACCGATTTCGATGATATTTTTTTATTTGAAAGCTACTAGTTTTTTTATCCATTTCTAACAATGGTATCTATCACACTAATGCTACTAAAGCCTGTTTGTTTAACTTGGCACCGACTTCAAAATTATAACACCTTTTTTAAATTATTTTCATTTAACAAAATCAAAGTACGGTTTACTTTATGTAAAATTATGTTTTACTTTTTAGTTTGTTATTTGAAGTAGGTTTTTTTTGTTAACAAAATATAGATTGCGAATTTAATATAAAATTCAGCAAAAACTATGCATAAATCCTTGTATTTTTTTATTGTGTTGACTTAGAAGCTTGATTTTCTATATGCTCTAAGGGACCGTAGACCTGGATATTTGATATTAATTTCACCTTGATAGCTCCACGCGATGTTGAGGTAAATGGCCTTGACAGACGGACAGACGGTCGATAAAGTGATCATATCCTATATATAAGCGTTCAGTTTTATCCTTTTACGGTACGGAACCCTAAAATGACATTTTATTATACCTAATGTAACAAATTGTAACATTATAATTTGCTTTTTTGACTAAGCCCTTAAGTCAGACCCGTGGATTGACGGAGGTTTGGAGTTTGACTATTACATATATAGTGGATTCGAACCCGTACTTCAAATGTATGTATATAGCTATGTTATAAATAATGAATGATATTGATATTTGCTTATAAGCTTTTCATTTTTAATATATTATCAAGCGTAGCTTAAGAAACAACGGTGGTGTAACTCGTATTTTTGTAATTTAAAGTGTAATAAATAAAATAAATAAATTTGCTTCACGCTGTATCCCACACATTGCAGGGTAGGTAGAGGGAACCTAGCGTTAAGACACTCCGTTCCCTACTTTCTGCCGAATTCTAAAAGCATTGCGTGTTGAGTGGCAGAACTCAACGCCGCGCTTGTCCTCGACACCAGAGCGAAGAAATGTATTTCCATTTCTTAAATTTAAGTAAATATTTATTGGTTATGGGTTCGATCTCCTCGAGTGGACAAGATCGAGTGGATCGAATCCACAACCAGTCGGTTTTATAGTCACACTTTGTGCTCCTGCGCCACGACTGGCCTCATATATTCGTACACAAACAATTTTTCAATTCGATTCCGACTTCCTTAGATTAGCGCGTTCAACCAGACAAACTTCTTATCATTATAATATTGGCATAGATTACTAAAGTAATGTATGGGTTATACCACTTTTGTATCATTGTAAATATTTGATTATTTATACTATGCTTTTTGCTACTTTAAAATATAAATGTCGTAAAAAATGTGCTAATTGTGTTTTTTTTTGTGTTTTCTTATAACAATCCCATTAGATTAGTTGTTGGTCTGACTGTTGACTTTCTGGGGATCGTGGGTTCAATTCAGTATATGTTAAGAAATTACGTTATATTTAAGTAGGTATATATGGATTTTTTATCTATTTTCAGTGTATCAATGTAAGTATGAGTTATGTGAAATTGAAAAAAATGGTAAAATAAAATGTTGTATACAGTGTATTCTTTTAAAGCAATTATAATAAAATAAAAAATATATTGGTGGAAAATACATTGGTTCCTCTTTAACTAATAGTGACGTGACTTCATCTGTAATAGAGATACTGAAACATCATGTTCAAATCTCACATTCTAGATTTTCTATTTCATATATTATTATTATTAATATGAAAATTGAAAACTATTTATCCCTATTAATAGTATCTCCTATCATAATATTATTCTCACTTCGAATGAGGATGGGAAATTCGACGTAGCTTGATGACATTGGCTTGGGGGTCAGAGCGTTTGGGCGGTGAACCGATGGCGGTGCCCGATGGTCGAGTTCATCTATAATATAATTAATAATATTTTTTAAGTATATTTTTTCTGTATAGGCTTAAAATTTTATTAGCTTTCCAAAAAGAGTACAAGCGCGACGTTGAGTTCCGCCATTCAATACGCAATGGCTTTAGAATTCGGCAAAAAATGCGGAACGGTGTGTCCTAACATTAGGTTCCCTCTGCCTACCCTACTGTGTGCGGGATACAGCGTGAAGTTAAAAATAGTATTATTTTATTTTCTTTTTCTACAGAAACACGAGCACAGCGTGTTGTTGCTCTATAGAGGTTTGTGCGATAATAATGAATATAGCGCTTCAAGACGCCCCGTTTCTGGCCTTCCGACTGTTGATCATTGCCCATTATAAAATTATCAATTATATGAACATATTCTTCACCTGCAAGAATACTTTAGTGAGTATTTTATTTATTTTCTGTTAGTCTACCTCTATTTTATCTAATAAAACTCTTCCGTTACTGAGTGACTGACATACAAGCACATAGCTATGGAACTACGCGACGCTAAGGTTCAATTTGGCGTTGTGGTATCTTGGCGGGTGTAGTGGTTCGATTTACACTAAAGAGAATTAAATATTTTCTTTGGCTTGCTCTGCTAACTAGACATAGCCCGGCGTTGAGTTCCGCCACTCAACACGCAATGTTTCGAAAATTCAAGAGTGGAGAACTAAGTCTTTGACAATAATTTTCCTCTGCTTAACCTGCTAAATGCGGGATAAAGCGTAAAGCTTTAACAATAATTATTTAAAAAATATTTCATCTACTTACATTCTTTTATACTTTTAGGTAATTCTACTACAAATATATAGACTTTATGTGCTACATTTGGAAAAAGTCGACGAAGTTAATAGCGGTTCGGTTTATAGAAAGAGACGCAAACACAAATCCGTTGATAAGAAGGAGAGACAAGACAAGAAACATAGGTAATGTGAAAGAAAGCCGGAAGTTTTAAAATATTATTCTGATTTTTCATTCTTTCTGCACTTCTTTTGCACTTAATGTTGTATGTTATGTTTTATTAGATACTACTTGCAAGTCTTTAGTGGTGCAGCAGGACGGTCTGTAAATGTGATTATTGTGGGTTCGATACACATTTGAGGGAACTAATTATTTTCATTTCTTGCTTTGGCGCTACACACATTGATTTCTGCCATTTAATACGCAATGTCTTAAATTAGGGCAGTATGTTGGAAAAGGAGTGAATTAACTGTAGGTTCCCTCTGCCCCCTGCCATCTGTCATTATGCGTGATAGAGCGTGAAGAAAAAAGTGAGGAGTGAAACTATTTGATATTAGGATTATAAGACGAATAATTTCGAAATCTCATTATTGTATTGAAGGAGTTAACTCGCTTTCACAGTCCGCAGAGTGTCAGAGTACGCTATCGCTGCGACTATCCCCGCGTATCTATATTTTTTAATTTTCTCAATGATATATAATCAAAAAAATAATATTTTATTAGTATTACGGCCGTGATACTCATTGTGTACCTTTTAGAAATCATTGTGTTGAGGCCTTTCATTTGATACTCATATTGTAGGTAGTTGAAAAAAAAATGTCATTAAATACAATTATGGCGTCGTACACCCGCCATGTTTAATTTTTTTAACCTAACCTATTTAAGAACCCTTGGTCTGCCAATACAAAGTTAACGATACCTCAATTGTGTAAATCTGTTTAGCTGGTCTGGAGATATAAGGTAATAAAGAATATTACATACATATATACAAAATAAGTGCGAAAAACGTAATCCTTCCTTCGCAGTTGGAAAAAACTGCATTTACATCAGTTGTCGTTTCTTTTCTGAGATTAGCGTGCACAAACGCACAAACAGATAAACCGACTAATAGATAAACAGATAAAAAATTTAATAATCATTTAAACAATGATTCCATTACATCGCTTAATGCCCCCAATAACAAATTTTTCGCATATATCTTCCATGTACAGACAGCACGTATGTGTATAGATTGAGAAGTGACACATTAATAGTCCATTATGTTTTTCAGGGACCACAAAGTGAAGAAGCATAAGAAGAGACCGGAAGTTGGTGAAACCTCAATATCCATTATAAGCGATAAAAGACAGGACAGGATCGACAGTGGCCGTATACGGTAAGATGATTAAGTTGTATATTTAAAAATCGGTCCACAAATTTGCCACTCCAAAAACTTTGGTTCAAACCTATTTAATCTTCTAGAAATTGGTAGATATACATCATATTGTATAAATAAAAAAAATATTAAATAGCAACTAATTTGCTTTACTGACTAATCATCTTTAGACTGACAATACTTCCATTATTACATCATACTGACAACTTCAACCATTCTTTGTCCACTATCGCGTGACAAACACAAAGAAGTATCTATATTTATATATACCTACATGTACCTATATATAAAGAAAGGGTCATTTCAAATTATTTGCCCTAAAGTCGTTTGGCGCTCCCTTAATAGTGAGGCATCTTTGTTTTATCGATAGATTAGATCTTTTTGGTTTATTTTTATAAAATGTGCATTTTTGTGAATTGCGGTGTTAAGCGGATCTTATTACTTCAGAATATTATTAATTTATTCATTTTGTATAGAAGAAAAAAATATTTAGTAAAAGTAGAAACCCGTAAAAAATTTATACATTTAATATCAAATTTTTAGTTATTTTAAATTATATTACTACTTTAGTTTCAGTTTTTTTTATATTTGAGCATTACAATTGATAAATACAATTTCTTCTAATGAAAGATTTCCTTTGTCGCATATTAAGATTCATTATTTTTATTTCCTCACTCTGGAAAACATTTTGGTCTGATGTCTTGAAATTTGGCCAGAAAGTGAGAAACAGAGTGTCTTAACACAAAGCTCCCTTTGCCTACCCTGCTATGCGGAAGATAATGAAATTGAAAAAAAATAAAATACAAATACTATATTTTTGAACGCAATAATAAATAAAAAACAATGATCAGGAATACATATCATCACATAACTAGAAAAATATAAATACTTACTTTTTATTAGAACGATGACCCCACACACAAAGTATCGATATCGATAGCAACAAATGTAATATTTACACAACCCTACAAACAGTGATTTGCTCGTGCCAAGGTGACTCCGCACCCCATTGATAACGTATACCTATCCAGCTTTAGACAAACTGTTTTTTATATTTGTTCTATAGGAAGAGGTACTTTAATTAGAAATTGGCTAAAGAATTAGAATAAAAATATGATAAAGAATTGGATTTTACAAAGTAATTATGATAATTATGAGGTGTATTCATGATAAAGGATGTAGCTTTACGCTGTATGAGGACATACCGCGGGGTTCGTAAAGATAATCTAACAACGGCAAAATGCCGCACTTTGTCTTGTTTCCCCAAAAATAGTTCTCTCCAAATGGTAAAATTAATAGGAAACCCACAACCGTCGTGTTAACAGTCAGACGCTGTGCCATTGTTCCACACCTGCCTCAATGAAACGCAGTATACTCTTTTATATAAAATAGCGACGTGAACTACAAAATTATTTATTAACTAATCCAAGTTTCTTTGTTGTTTTAATAAAATTATCATTTTAAGACAACACTAAGGTTTCAAACCATTTAATAAAACAGATTTTTTACAGTAATTTAGTTAAACAAAATACTTTATATTGATATATTTTTTTTATTTATGAACCTACTGAAATAAATCAAACACAAAATGTTAAAAAGAGTTCTCCAAAATAAATAGTGAAAACAACACACAAACAGTACTGGGTTTAAATCGGTTAAGCCGTTTTTGAGATTATAGTGCACAAATGCACAGATAATTAGACAAAGAGACAAAACCCTTCATAATCATTGTTTTGGGCTCTATCACGTTGTTAAATTAAAGGCATATGAGAAAATGTAATAATAGATTTTCTCATATACCTTTCATGTGCAGGCAGCGATCATATAAAGATTTACAAATTAAAAGAAAAGATTTCAAATAGGTCGAAAAATGAAAGGCAGCTTTTGAGTGCTTTTATTAGCGGGATATTTGAATATTGCAATCCGGGAGGTGGCAAGCGGAACGAGAAGGGACCGATTAATTAGTTTTAAATAACCTAATTTAAAATAATACGAGCATATCTAATATTTCAGCGAGTGGGAATCGAACCCACATACATAGTGACAGACAATGTCACATTATGCTGATATAGCATCTCTCGTCTATTTGCGTTAAGGCTACAGTCTACGCCCACGCGCCACGGTTACGTGGAAAATCTAATAAATCTCGTTTAACGATGTATGCTTATTCTTACTTTGTAGCTTGTATGCATTGAACGTTGCTTAGAAAATTATACATATACTATAAATAGTATTATAAATATCTCTCTCCTATCGATCAATTCCCATTCGAAGAAATGAAATAATTTATGTTTTTTTTTAAACAGAAACACGAAGAATAATTTATGTTTATTTAGTCAAAGCGCGATATTGAGTTCCGCCACTCCAATTCCATGCAAAAACTACTTTTCTATTGAGTTAGAACTTTACAGTAATAGGCAGACTCGGGTTTATATATTCGTTTTATTATACGAATTTGATGTTTGGAGCTCCTCACCTTGCAAAGCTGTAGGCAACCAAACACCGAATCCGTGAAATACTAAATTATTTCTTATCGTTTAGTTCGTTTATACCTAAGTTTACGTTTAACACTATAAAATATATTAAATAGAAAAAAAAAACATCGATATTTTACATTTTTTAAAATCTATACGTTCGCTCGAATTCGGACTGTATGTGGAAAACGGAGTGTCTTCACACCATGGTATTTGCGGGATACAGAGTTAAGCTAAAAAATAATTGAGTGTGTCATACACTACTCTACGTGATTTCCATATGACTACGCGGGCGAAGCTGCAAGTTAGTTATTAATAATAATGTTTTCTTTTCAGAGCAATAATCTTAACTAACTCAGATGAAATCAAGGAACTAGAGATATCGAAATTCTTCAAGGAACAAGTGACTGTTGATAACGAAAAGAAAAAAGCGTAAGTACGTCAGTAGTTGGACTTGTTCCCTTTCAAATTAGAATTTCTTAAAATGTTACCTTGTAAGGTTCGATCGAATCAGATATCAATTTTTTTTTAGTTTCATCCTGTATCGCGGGATACAAGGTGAAACTAATGTGACAGGGTGGGCAGAGGGACTCTAGTGCTAAAACACTCTGTTCCTCACTTTCCACCAACTTTTCCTGACATTGCGTGTTGGCGGAATTTAAGACCGCGCTTTGTCTTGTTACAGAGCGAGAAAATGAATATATTAAATAATTCTTTCCCCCAAACGGAATCGATCCTGCAATCGTCGCGTTTTCAGTCGCACGTTGCGCCACTGTGACACGGAGGCCATGCTTCCTTCGCTCGCTATTATGATAAAAAATCTTGTAAAGGCGATTTAATTATTTTTTCACTTAAAGTTTTTACTGCTTGCCCTTTTTGATATATCTTCGATAAGGAAGCGCGATATCTTAGACGCTTTCTTGCATAAAATATATATACAGGGTGGAAGAGGCAGCGCTCCATTTACGGAAACAGCATATAGGGTAAAATATTTCAAACCTATATCTAAAGAAATTAATCAAATGCCTCAACAGTTTAGACGTAGGATGTTTTTTTTCATTTCACGATTTTTATCCATACCTGTATTTCGTGTGACGCGATTACGTATAGATCCCAATAACATAAACACTTACTACTACAAAAATACTACTAAAGGTTAAACAACTTTGAACTTTATCGCCAATACATACGACTCGATTTCGAAATGAGGCGTGGTGCGGCGGTGTTCCTTTGATAGGTTTATGTGTGCGTGCGCCATCCTTACAAATGGCGTTTTGTTTTAAAATGACAATTTTATTATTTATTTTTTATATAGTTTGAAAAAAAAACTTTTTCATTTTTGAGAATTTATTTTTTTCTGAATTATATTAGGCTTTTATAGAGTAGGTAAAACTGTGGTTTCATTTAATGTGGTGCTGACACTTCCACCCTGTATATGTCAATAAAGTAGGTAAATATAAAGAGTTATGACCAGCGTGACCATTCTTTGTTCGTCCCAAAACGAGACATCGGTGTTATAATTTGCAATTTTAATGACATATTTTTAACTATTAGTAACATTAAACTTTTTCATATTTATTTTTATATTGGAACTTTTCTTTTTAGGGAAATACTTTTGTTTTTTAGAGGTATGCTTTTTTATGGTACGTCTGTTTTTGTTTTATTTGATTTTTTGGGTATATATAGCTACAGTTATAAGTGCATTCCTTTTTTTCTGGGCTGTTCTATTCAGTAATCTTTGATTCCAAAAACCATATTTAGGTACCACACAAACACTCCAATTTTTGCATCCCAACATTATTTCAGCAATATTTCGGTGCGTAGCTTTTAAAAAATATACAAGTGAACAAATTGATAACATCTTCTAGATCCAAACGAAAACAAAAAACGGAATCCTCCGAGGAATCGATCAACAATATTCATCATACAACAGACGACTCAGGCATTTGACATCATCGGGTCCGTCGCGAGAGCCCCAAGCGGAGCCCTAAGCGCGACAAGCACGAGCGACGCGAGAAAAAGAAAAAGCGACACGAATCAAGCGACAGCTCCGACAGTTCGAGTTGAGCGTTTACATAAAAAAATTGTTGGTTTTAAAAAAATACATTGTCTTCGATTGTCATGTGTCATTTTGAAATGACAGCTGTCAAGTTTCTGCGGGAATTTTGGCGTTTGGTGTAAAATTTTCCGACGTTTTTTGTCTTGTGGTGACTGTTTAGCTTAATGTTATAGTGATCTAACTTATATTTTTATAAAAAAAATGTGTATATCATGTAAATCTCCCGCAGAAGTCATCTTTATTTACGTTATGTAAGAAAAATCAGCTGTATGATCAATATAATTTTATGTTTAATAGCCGTCTGATATTCCAAAAATCGACCTATTCATTTTGTATTTGAACATCTTAAATCATAATCAAAGAATAGAACATTTTTTTTAAAACTGTCGCATGTGTTTCAAAATTGAGCAAAGATAAATGAAGGTTAGATCACTTTGACATTCACAGATGTATTTATTGAAGAAAAAAATATTTATATAAATTATTATAAAATCATTATAGCTTTTATATATATTATCTGTTTAAGTTAGTGCCTTGATAGTTATAGACAAAAAATATTTTTAAATGTCAAATAATATATTTAGGCGGAATAGGATAAGATTTTAAGCATATAATTATATATATTGCAAATGATGGTTATATTAAATAGAAAGAAAATTACGTAATTTATGTCGAATTATGGTAAATGTTGGCTTATTTCTATAGATATTAATATTAAAAGCTGAAGAGTTTGTTTGGTTGAAGGCGTTAATCTCTGGAACTACTGATTGAGGATAAGCGTTCGGATCACCTGATGGTAAGTGATTACCGCCGCACACGATCCCGTGCAGCACCAGAGGTGCTACAGGTGTGTTGCCGGCTTTTAAGGTGGAGATAGACGCGCTTTTTGAAGGTACCCATGTCATATCGACCTGGAAACACTGCCGCGGGTAGGCCATTCCACAGTTCCGTGGCGCGTGGAAGGAAGTTCCTACAAAACCGCACAATAGTGGATTGCCACGTATACAGGTGGTGTGGGTGATATTTTAGCTTGTGACGTACTGTGTGGTTAGCAAATTCGGCGGCAGGTAACAGTTCAAACAGTTCTTCAGAACACTCCCCATGATAAATGCGATAGAGAACGCACAGCGAGAAGACATCTCTATGCAAAGCCAAAGTGTCAAGCGTTTCACAGATCATTGGGTCCCCACTATACGTACGTATATATGTACGAGTATATGTATATTGCCTATTAATAAGAATTTTATATGATACTCACAGATATGAAAAAGTTTTTTTTTATAAATTGAAGAAATATACAATTGTTTTAAATTATTTATTACATTAAAACTGTAAGCTAAAAATTAAACATGACTAAGGTGTTTTATAGGATCAAATATATTTTTTAACAAAGTGCCTTAAAAAGAATATTATTAATGAACATCTTATTATAATATCATATTTTTTTAGATTCAAACTGTATCCCGCATATAGCAGGGCTGGCAGAGGGAACCTGGGAACCTAATGCTATGACACGCCGTTCTTATTTAACACGCAATGTCTCTAAATTAGATATAGAATGGGGAACGGAGTATCTTGACACTAGGTTCGCAATACCTACCGTGCTGCTGTTTTAAAATATATATAAAAATCTCTAAATTCATATTTTTTTAACACTAGGTTCCCTCAGTCTACCCTGCTGTGTGCGGGGTACAGGGTAAAGGGATTTAAATTCATATAGATTATTTATTTGTTGTTATTTATAAAGGTCTTTAGATATAAATATTTCTATGTAAAGAGTTTTAGCCTGTTTGTTATTTTAAAAAATAAAGAAATTAGAAAAATAAAATGCATGTTTGGATTTTTTCTCACTGTAGAAATGACGGTTTAAGGAAATTTTACAATAATTTTTTTTTGTTTTATTTTTCTAGCTTCTAGAAAGTCGATTTACAGGCGCACTTTGTGCCTTGCGCCACGACTGGCCTCCTTTGTTCAATTCAATAAAAAATTGTTTTATTATTCTTGTATTGGATAGTAGTCCATACCTCTATCGAGGAAGGCCTAAGGCTATTACATCATCATAACCATTGTGCTAATTTTTGGTGTATCTAAGTATCTAAAAATATTTTACCTTTGTACAGGTATGTTCGTATAAGGGGTGCTCAGAGCTATTTTTTAATGCAAACTATATATTCTGAGGTGGGTACAATATACTTTGGGGTGGGCACGAACTACCTGGCCTCTTTCTACGCCCATGATTAGTGGTCAGAGTTACCTCACGCTGGCAACGCCGCAGGTTGAATCTAGTGTATAAACTTATATTTACATACAAGAGTTACAATTTCAAACAAAACTGGGCTGGTCCATTCCAAAACAAAAAAGTTTTTTTTAATATATTTTTAATTTATACATGTATCTTAATTATTTAAACTTATAAATAAAATTATAATATATTTATATTACACACTATTTCGGTATATCAGCACCATATTTATAATAGAAATATCTCCAGAACATGGCTCGGTCTGGTGTCAGTGGGGCGACGTATTGCGGTTCGATGTTGATAGCCAGGTGGTGGGGGTAGGGCAGCCACTCCCCGTTCGCAGGGTCCGGGGTGGGAGAACTGAAAGAATTTTAAAATAATATTAATCCGGTCCGGATCTGGATTTCATTCTACTTATGCATGTTCTCAATTCAATAATCTGTGATAACTTAGAAGCTAAACTATTGAAGCTATTGAAACTAAACTATTCTAAGCGTCGGATCAAATGTATAAAACCAAATAGACTCGATTAATCCGGCATTAATTAAAAAAAATTAAGGTAGGGAGGAAAGTAGTAAATCAAATTCAAATGATTTTTAACATTTTAAAGTGTTACACTTAGGAAATAAAAAGTATAAAATTTTGAACGTAGCGGGATTTGAACCCGCGCCTCGCATTCTCATCAAGCGTCGAAATTCTTATACGCTTGTTACAACTTATATTGTTAGCATTATACGTAGTTCTTAGAACTTGTTACAAGCTTATAAGCTACGTATCGACATAGCTTGATGAGAACGGCTTAGGGGTCAAAGCGACTGACCAGGTAGGTTTCCAAGAGGCGCGGGTTCAAATTCCACTACGTTCAAATTTTTATACATTTCCTAAATAAGTATAATAAAACACTCTGTTCCCTACCTTCCCCCTATTCTATGATACAGTGCATGTTGAGTGTCAGAACTCAACGCCGCGCTTTACCAAATAATTAATAATTAGCTTACCCAAATTTAGCGAAATTCGTCCACATCATTGTCATGAAAGTTATAATTCTTGCATCATTCTCGTCCATAGGTAAGGGCAGCCTTTCCAACTCAAATATGTAAAATAGTTCGTCCCTATTTGCCGTAGCTCCTAAACTACTATTCGTTAATAACCTGCCTAAGTTCCTATTGCCAATATAACTGAATATGTACTCATATATTGGCATACCAGAATTATTGGCGTATAACTCCGAAAACAATGAAACTGGCCCCACAAAGGAGAAATCGGTGTTCAAATTGATTATCCCACCCACTAGGACCTCGTCAGAGCTGGTGTTAGTGAAAAATGTCTCTTTTATTATGTTTCTATATTCTTCTTTATCTTCTTCTGGCACTATTAAACTTCTTTGATCTAAAGCAGTGTAATCCTCGTTCTTTATTCTGTTCATTTGACTAGTTATCGTGTAGTAGTCCAAAGTGCTAGTTAAGCCTTCAACTGTGTTAAGACCAATTATCATCGGCACGGGATTAAAGCTGCGACCTCTTGTAGAAAGGATATTGTAAGGTGTATCTGTCAAAAATGGTTCTTCTCCATCGAAAATTGATTCCACTGACGGTATGAATACAGATTTTGCGTTCATTTGCTTCTCTATGGCTTCTTCTACTTTATTTATGTCAGTTTCTGAATATATTTTGAGTAGTTCTTTAGGTTTCTTAGTATTTACTCCGAGTGATTTAGCAACTTGACTAGCTGTGTTGAGAGGTTTTGGGTCAAAAGACTGAGGAGCAAAAGGCGTCCCACTTTCTGATATAACTCTATGGAATAAACCCTTTGTAGATTCGGACATTGTTAAGTAAATAGCAGCTAAACCACCACTACCTTGACCAAAAACTGTCACGTTATCAGGATCACCATTGAAATTATCAATATTTTGCTGAACCCATCTCAAAGCTGCCCTAATATCCTTCAGCCCAGCATTTCCTGGTGCTTCCTTTATGTCCAAATTGAGGAAACCATACACATTTAGCCTATAGTTTATGGTAACGACGACTACTCCGTGACTAATTAGGTACTGAGCTCCATAAAAGCTTGGAGATCCTGACCCAACACCAAAATCTCCGCCATGGATAAACACCATGACTGGGAAAGTGGTATTTAGGAATGATGGAACGTAAATATTTAGTACTAAGCAGTCCTCGTTGTCACTGGGAGCAGCAAGAGGATCATGGGTAAAGAATTGTGGGCAGAGCACGTTCGGGTTATTCGCTTTGTAAACTCCTGAAAACTTTGGTGGTGGTAATGGCGCCTGGAAATAAACAATGTTGTGTAAGAAATCAGAATATACATACTTATATGTGACAACGTATGATTTTAAATATTATTTTTAAATAAGCGGAAGGTAAATTATTGTGAGGTTACTCTGATCGCTGGTACAAAGAAAAAAAAACAATTTATGTCCGGCATATAGCAAGGTTACCAGAGGGAACCTATTGTTATGACAGTTCGTTAACCAAGCTCTGCTTAAATTTCAAGATGTTATCTTTCGTTTTATCATGTTACTCGAGAGATGAAAATGGAAATAGTTGACTCCCCCGAATGGAAATCGAATCCACAACCGTTAGATTTACAATTAAAGTTTTATTATTGAAGTTAAATTGTAAACGCAACGGTTGTGGTAACAAAATACATAATATTATACTCACTCTAAATTTCTGTGGTATTCCATATCTTATACCCAAATATTCATAATACAAGCCACTTTCCGACAAATATCCTTCCACTTTTCCTTCATTTGTATCAATAATTTTCGATTTGTCCAAACAAAAAACGCAACTCACAATTGTGAATAAAATTAAAACACCGAAACGGCGCATTTTTGTTAAAATTATGAATTAAAAGTAAAAAAAAACTTGCTTTATATATTGTTAACAATTAAATTATTTAGTAATCATTTTATTAAATACTTAGTTATTGAAATTTGACCGCTATTTAATAAGTTATAATGTTATAAAAACCATTTTGTTGAAATATAAGGTAAGATACGTGTTAAGAAAAATCTGTGTACGTGATTTTCTAATATCAGACTTAAAATCTTTAAATGATGTAATGTTTGTTATGTCATTGTTTTAATCTGTTCGAGAAATTGATAATTTATTATTGAGTAATTATTTATCATTTTTGTTGTTTGAAGTGCAGGTTCAACTTTGGTTGAGGTAAATAAATATTTAAAAATAAAATAGTATTTCTTTACTATTAAAATGAAATTGTTTTTTTTTTAAATAAGTTTTTTTTTTGAGATATATATAGATTGTAAGTGTAATTTATATAGCAAAAAAAATCAATTTTTTTGCTATATAAATTACACTACAACTTTTCTTCATTTAATATTTCTCTAGGTCATCTATCTATATTTTATTTATAATTTTATTGATTTTGAATGAAATTGATATTCAATTTCTATTATTTATAATAATACTATAAAGTTTATGAGTTTGTTTTGATGAATGTGCTAATCTCAGGACCTATTAGTTCTAATAGATTTTTTTGTTATATAGTCCATTTATCCTTTAGCCTGTAGGCTATTATTATGTTACATCATGATAATCATTTCAATGTAACTATTAGAGTTTTGGTGCAGCAGCACAGCAACTGAATGTAAACACAACATTTTGGAGTTTGACTGTCAGTTGGGGAAATGAATTATTTTAAATATTGAGTTCTGCCACTCAACACACAAAGTGTTAGAAATTGGATGGTGGTCGGGGTTGGAGTGTCTTAGTAATGTGTTCCCTGATCTTACTCAGCTATATGCGTGATACAATGAAGATTTAAAAAAATTAAAAGTTTACATTATTTCTATGTTTTTTTTTTTTCTATGTTTTAAAAATTCAATTTTTTTGCTATATAAATTACACTACAACTTTTCTTCATTTAATATTTCTCTAGGTCATCTATCTATATTTTATTTATAATTTTATTGATTGAATATAATAATGAAATTTATCTATTAGTAAATAGAATTTTTAATTTGACTAATAATTTATATTTGACTAATATTATATAATATGTAAATAGTTAGCCAGACAGTCCAAATTAAGAAATGTAAATAAAAACTACATCACGCATCATTTATCTACAAAGTTATAATATTTATTAAAATGCACATTTATTTCTATTATAGTTAAAAAATAACTATAATAAAAATAAATGTGCATTTTAATTTTAAGTTAAATTTACTTCGTTGTAAGCTTGAAGTGAAAGTAACACGTTCATTTCCGAACGCATTTTGCCAAACTTTAATTTTTTGACGTTTCGTGTGTAGACTGACTCCAAAACAAAAATTGTTAAATATTTTCAAAATATACAGCAATTATACCTTATTAATACTTTATATATAAACAGAAACATTAATATATTAATGTTATATCAAAAAATTATAATTAATATACTTTAGTTCATATTTGTCTACGTGTTGATTATTTAGTGTGTGATTTACAAAAATGCTATAAACCTAAAACTGTATAAAATAAGGCTTAGTGATGAATAAAAAACCGGTGAGAACGGGCCCTCGAATCCGAATAACCAGGCCGGCCAACAGAAAGAAGGAGGAGCCCAAGCAAGACGATAGAAATTATATATACACCTGTCAATACTGTCGCGTGAAATTCACACAAAACAGTCATTTCTTCCGCCACATGACTTCTAATCATCAGAGCCAACAAAAAGAAGCAACTTTCGAATGCCACGAGTGTCAAATTGTGTTTAACAAGAAAAGCAACTTGGATATACATTGTCAAACTCAGCATCAGATAAAAAGCAAATCTAAGTGTGAGTCTTGTGCCATTACGTTCAAATCGAGATACTGTTTGCGTCGACATATGAAATTAAAGCAGATTTTAGCTGAGAATGCCTGCGTGAAATGTCAAAAGAAATTTACAAGTAAGGAGCGTCTAATCAAGCATGTTACAAACAAACATACATTCAAAAATGTTACCTTTGAATGTGATCATTGCTCTTTAAAGTTTAAAGCAAAACAATCACTCTTGACTCATCTAAATAGAATTCATAAACGATTATGATTTATTGTGTAATTTTTTTTCTAGTATTATTTATTTGTATTTAAAAGTGTATTTTCTTTACTTACTCTTTTTTCTTGTTTTCACATAATATATGGATTAAGTAAGGCCATTGTGACAAATTGGCCAGCAACAAACCTCCCTGAACAAAATTTATGGGAATATTTATATTTCAATTATCTTCATTTGCTTGCTCTGCAAATAATGTCTAAGATTGTTCAGAAAGTGGGGAAGGAAGTGTCATGACACAAAGCTTTTTCTGCCTGTCTGATACACTGTAAGCCAATAAAAAATGATATTTTCATTCACTTGCTCTAGTAGACATGGCAATGCAGCAATGCAACCAAATGCCTTGGCTTTAGATTTCACCACTCAACACTGAAGAATTAAGCAGAAAATGGGAAGTGGAGTGTCTTAATTTAAATTAATAAGAAACATATTTGTTTAGTTTTAAAAATAAAATTAATTGATAAAAATATTTTAAGTATAACTTAAATTTTTATTTAGTTAATATAGTTTTATTTACATATTATGTACTTATATACTCATGTAAACATTCTTTACTGTTAATGTATTTATTTGTGATTCTAAAATTGATAGGAGCTAAATACTGTTTAAAAAACATAGAAATAATGTAAACTTTTAATTTTTTTTAATCTTCATTGTATCACGCATATAGCTGAGTAAGATCAGGGAACACATTACTAAGACACTCCAATCCCCAACCACCATCCAATTTCTAACACTTTGTGTGTTGAGTGGCAGAACTCAATATTTAAAATAATTCATTTCCCCAACTGACAGTCAAACTCCAAAATGTTGTGTTTACATTCAGTTGCTGTGCTGCTGCACCAAAACTATTAGAGTTACATTGAAATGATTATCATGATGTAACATAATAATAGCCTACAGGCTGAAGGATAAATGGACTATATAACAAAAAAAATCAATTAGAACTAATAGGTCCTGAGATTAGCACATTCATCAAAACAAACTCATAAACTTTATAGTATTATTATAAATAATACAAATTGAATATCAATTTCATTCAAAATTATTTAATTTTGTATAATTTCTTCTTTATTGTCATATTTTTTTTGTAAAATTGTTTGCTTTAAAAAATTGTCATATATCTGCATATAACTTTCCTTGTTGCTTTTCACATTTTGTGGATTGAATCTTTACTTGGAGAAATGGAATTATTTTCATTTCACTGCTCGGGCAAGCCAAAGCGCGGTGTTGAGTAATAACAAGTAATATTTAAAAAATTGAGTGGTGTATGAGGAACGGAATGTCTTATCATTAGGTGCCTAGACTGCTATATGATGGGAACAGCTAGAAGCTGCCGATTTAATAAAACAGTCGTATTATTTTGTTTTATAATCCTATTGTATTGGATACATAGTGTTTCTTACTTATAAGTTAAATAAAAATATATATTAATTTGAAATGAAATTCATGTTTTAGTTAATAAATTGTCAATTTAAAGCATACACTTATTTATAATGCCTTCCTTTTATTAGTTGTATTATATTCCAAATGTGTCTCATTTACTGACAGTATATCAAATGATAGTAGGTTCAATATCCATCATATTTTTTTCAGCTTCACATTATCCCGTATGGGGCAGGGTAGACAAAGGGAGCCTAGTGTTAAGACACTCCGCTCCACACTCCGCCGAAATCTAGAAGCATTGCGTGTTGAGTGGCGGATACACGCGGAAGAAATTAAAATATTAAATATTCCAATTCCAATTTCACTCGAGAGGGAATCAAATCAATAACCTGTCGCGTTTACAGTCACGAATGCCCCAATCATCCTTAAATAATTTTATTCCTGCCCTGGTCAAAGTGCGGCGTTAAGTTAGGCTTAAAATATGCAGTTCCAGTTCCCTTGCCTACCATGACATTTGTAAACAAAAAAATGATAAATCCAAGATTATTTTTCAACAATAATTCTTCCTTGTGTAAAATATTTTTTTTGTGCTTTTTAGTTTATATTTTTTTTATTAGTTAAGCTTTTGTACTGAACCATACATTTAAAATAATTGTAGTATAGAATTTATAATTAACTTTTCATTTATTTGTGTACTTATTTAAAAGGCTCTCTATAAATAGATATAAGGATGTATAATATTAGTTTTTGATTTCCTTTTATTTAAAAAAATGTTTAAAATACAGATAAACAAAACATTGTCAAAGTAGGTTGTATTTTTTGTATAATAAACCACTTTCTCGTGTATTTTTGTTTTAATTGCTACTAAAAGTTTAAGGAAAATTAAGAATATAGTACGAATAGCTCACTTAACATAATGGGATAGTAACTGCCAGCATACACCATGGTCATGGGATCGATTCCCACTCAGGTAATTAATTATCACATACCCAGACAAGGCAATTTTATGTATATTATTAAGTGGTTTACTAGTAACCTATCAAGAGTTCCACTATGCCCAAGAGTCCTGGCTCCATCACACCAGCTCGTTGATGCCATGACACTGTGTTGTCACCTAAGCAACGTAACCGCCATGTTTCACGATGACAATTATTACAATTGGTTTTAATTCAGATTCTTAGATTTTATATTTAGTTTGTCACAGCCCGACATAATAAAAGCGTGTTAAATAAGATGGCCGCTATCATTCATACTTACTTAATTATCCTGTCTTGTTCTGCCACGAATCATATTTCTTGGTTATATAAATAGGTCCATAAATATAAAAATTGTTTTATTTTTTTTATAAATTGATATGCAATTTATTCAATTTGGAAATATCTTTATTCAATTAGTTTTGAGACTACTTTTGCATCGTTACCAACGCGAAGAGGTGAAAATTATTAATTCCCCGAATGGGAATCGAACCCACAATCATCCTGTTTACAGTCAAATGCTGTGCAGCTACGCCACAATGGCCTCAACTTTTTATATTCTTTTTTAAAATAAAATATTTTAGTATTACTACATACTTGATAAGAATAAAGATCAACATTTGCAATTGTATCAACAATTAACAGGTGATATGTATATTTTAGATCACCTGCATATATGCTAAGTCTTGATTGAGTATATCACTCAATCAAGACTTAGTACCTAAGTCCTACACTTTGCAGAAAACTAACAACTTTAAATACAATTATTACATAGACACTTACATATATAATATACATTAAATGGGGATAAAAAATAAAACAAGCATACAAATATTTAATATTGGGCTAATATTTAGTAAAATACCATATTATAATAATAAAATTCATATAAAAATTCAAGTATTTCAGTTTAAACAATACCTACTAGAGACGATGGAGATAGCTTACGTTGAAATGCATCGATCGAAACGTGTTACCGCTCCAAAGTGCACCGACCGAAATGGGCAAAGTGAGCAAAAAAAAAAAATAGTAAAAAAAGAAATAATTCTAAATTATTTTATCAGCAACAAGTGTCACAACAGTATAAAAAAAATGTAAAATAAAGCTAAAAAATATCCAAAAAATTTAAATTAAAAAAAAAAACAAAAAGACTGAATTTTTCAAAAAGCTGCATCCAGTGCATTGTGACACCGTCTTTGGCCCACCTGCAATATTTGGAATCTAGTTTTAATATTAAGCCATGTTTGGCAATCGTCAATTCATGCCCAAAACGTCAAAAGTAGCACAGCACTAACAAAAGCCACCCCATCGCCGCATTACCTATATACTAAAATACTATTTCAAACAACAAAAATAAACACTCTTAAGAACAAAATAAAAAACTCAAGTCTACACTCTATAGCAATCATTGTTCACATAATTAATATAATATAAATATATAAAAAACAGTACAGCGCTCTCACTTTTGGAAAAT
>JAATLQ010031108.1:0-31352 GCA_013421005.1 Heliconius erato x Heliconius himera | reverse complement strand
AAAAAAAAACGAATTACCACTAAAAATAAACAACACTAATTAATATATTAATATTTATATATAATATTAATAATAATAAAAAAGGTATACAAAAAATAGTAAAAAATAAATAAATAGGAATTAATATACTTCCAAACAAGCGGGAATAACTACTTCTAATATTTTTGTAACGGTAGTTCAGTTGAATCGAAATTGAATACGTTACATTTTTCGGCTTTCTCTTTTTCGGAACTTTTTTAATTAAATTTTATTATTTAAAAAGTACACTTTTAAGTAACTTTGGCTAATAATAAAATCATAAATAAAAACAACAAAAAACATTTGGTTAGGCAAAGAAGTCGATCAACCAAAAAGTGCCGGATCAACCGAAACAACCAAACTACAGTACAATACATAAAAAAATAAAACGTCATATAAAAAATCGAAGCATTTTCACCGTTTAGGAATTGCCGGGTCCTCTGCAGACCCGCTGTCTTTTTGGCAAAAACGTCTTTGGTCAAAGAATAAAAAAAAAGCTAAAAAACCTACAAAATATGTGACAACACAGTAATGACGTGAGTGAGAAATAAAATCATGATCCCAAAAAACAGAAAAAAAACACAAGTTTTAAATTCATTTTTAATATTTCAAGTCTAAATCAATTGCAAATGTCAAATGAAGGTGAAAATTACAAAAGCTAAAATATCATACAATTCAAATATAAATTGTGGAAAAAATAAACTCAATTGGCTCTCGCTCGCTGCTGTGACCAACATACAAACAGCCATCGAACCAAGCGAATTCTCAAAACGATATTTTGATAGCAAATTATTTTATTTATATTGATACACATTTTAAAATTTGGCTTCAAATGTCACTTTTTGGACCAAATCGTGTATAATTTGCTAGATTGGACTTGCTTTGCACCGAAATTGATCTTAAATTCATTTTTAACGTTTTTTTTATTATTTACATTGTAAGGCTTTGGTCGTAAAAGTAACATTCAAAACTAGATACTCTCAACAAAATTGATATTAGGTATAATAACAATAGAAACAACTGTCTATAAAAATATATAAATCTTAATTTGAAATGATAGTGAACCGACCCCTCGTAGAGCACACAACAAATCATTGTAATATTATAAACTTTAGTACACTAAAAGCAATCTTTTTAAAAAATTAGGCTGAAAATTTAAATATTGCCAACATTAAAAACTTGCGTTCAAGGAGTCGGGTTATAAAATTTATTAAAAAAATACATTCTTATGCACCATCCCGGCCTGTAATGGATCAACGTGATGACAGATAGACAGACAGACAGACATGACAGTGCTGTATAAAACAATATTGTCCGGCAACGTCAAGTTATTATACTATATATTAATCATCTAGGTTTAGGTTTAATAATGAATTTCTCTACTTTTGCTAGTTTTTCTCATAATTACGTAATAATTTCACTAAAATTTCTAGTAAATTACAAGCCCGCCGTAACGAGACGTGGCGCACTAAGAAAAAAATTACCTAAACTCGGTCCGCCGCCGAATTATTAAAAAAATGCGGATTTTTGGAATATCCACTATTCGCATGCAAGTGAACGTGCGCAAACCACTCGGGGACGTGACGAGGGGACAGGACGTCGACTCAACAACAACAATTATACCTAAGGTCATTTCAAAGTACGTCAAATACACGTCAAAAAATCTAAGACAATGCCCCCCGTACGGTGAAACCACGTGATATGCAAAATTACTATCTAAAACGAAAAGTAGCATTGTAATAGCTATAATATAATAGAAAACATTAATATACAACGAGAACAAACGGCGCGAGGCCATAAACAAGAAAGGAACAACCTACCAACTAACAAAACAAAGCGAGGCGAGCCGCGGCATTAAATTATACAACTAAAAAGGAAACTTCAAAGGGCCTAGAAATTAAAACAATTATAAACTGCCGCGGTGCCGAAACAAATAAATATAAGCAAAACTCCTAACAATATATTAAAAAAGAGGACAGCTCCAAACTTCCTCTGTACAGTCGTATCGTTCCAGCCTCCGCGGGATCAGCGGTCGACAACCACCCAACAGACCACATATCCCAGACGACTCTGCTCTAACACCAATTATTCAATCGACCAGTCCGAGTCTGGCGTCTACTACGAGTACAAGTACATACGTTGCGCATAAAGTAAAAAACATCCGAATTCCACATTAGTTTTTTATAAAAATACAAAAATACAAAATGGGACAGTGCGACCAATCATACGACAACCACGCTTCCGTACCGCTCGCTCGGGGGTAGGGGGCACGTTAAACAATTTATCAAAAACGATTGAGCAATTACGTACAACATAATTATTGAAAATGCACACACATCGAGCTACGGAGTCACGTCACAGCTGTCAAATAATCCGGCATCAACTCAAATCAACCGTTCAAATCAGTTCAGTTGTTTAAGACCAATAAAGATCGGTTAACCAATCTATTGTCTTTTTAAATCGATCAACGAATCAACGCCGGACAGTCAAAATGATACAGTGTTGTCACAATAGTAAAAAAATATATTTAAAAAATCATCAAATGCAGAACAATCGGAACAGTCCAACTTCAAAAGAAAACGCGTGAAAGGGATAGAAATAGTGCCGTGAGAGTGAGAAAGATATCGGGGTCTTATAGAGCGTGTTCGAAATCACCTAAAACTTCTAATTATATATTTTAAAGAGGAAACCTTCGCATTAATTTCTATTTGAAATCTATTTATTTAACTATTATTATCGCACGCATGTGTGCATTTTTAAACTCTGAAATCGCGACGCACCACTCCATCTATAAATAGGTCTAAGTCTAAGAAAAAAATATAATATATATGTATATAATATTTTCAATTTGTCTACAATCGTTAGAATACAGTTAGGTATGGACGTAGTGCCGCGCCGCGCGTAAGTATAGGCAAATAATTCCCACTAAAACGGTCTAATAATTACAAATTCACTACTTAACGCTTAGAGTCGTTCCGGTTGTGATGCCTCTTTCATTGAACCGATGTCACGAAGCATCACAACCGAATCGATATCAGACCGAAATCCGTGTTCGAGTCAAAGATCGTTCGGAATTCGGCAACCAAAGCACGGGAGGAGGTAAAACGCAAACACGCAAAGCTAAGGCACTTGCGCCTTATTAATAAACACGACACGAAAAAAGTCACCTACAAAATTCTAATGTGGGGGAATAAAAGTCCATATCAAAAAAACGCATACGGTCCGGTCGACAAGCAGTGGCCGCCCTGAAGTTTGGTTTTTTGACTTTTTGCGTATTGTTGGTTTGGGTTAAGTAAATAATTGAAAGTAAGAAGAAAAATTTAATATCGATTCTGCGCAGCCATCTAAGCTAACTTCAGAAAGGCCATGGCTCTTAAGACCGTACTGTACTATATAATATAATACTTTCTAAATAGTCTCGTCAGTGGTCGGTCAGGAAATGCAACCATTATTAAGTACCCAAAATACCCTAACCGAGACAAAGTCGACACAACCATACAGGAAACCGTAAAAACCCTCTAAAAATCCTAAATGTCCTGTATTAAACTTCATTTTTTTTTCGATTTTTTTTAAGAGACCGAAAAGAGTCAAAGGCAAAAAATTGAACTATATATACACACTAGTCATTTGGTTAAATCCTATTCTACCGCTATTGCACTACCCCGGCGGATCCAAAAATAATCGATATATATGTATATTAATATACTTTTGTACACTAAAACAAAACAAAAATATAAATAAAAATGTCTACAGCCAAGATTGGTAACGTTCTTTTTGTTTGTACTAAAAAAAAGTTCATACCACCTCCCAGGAATATAATCTAGGAACAAATTCATTACAAAAATACAAAACAAATAGAGAAAAATAGACGAAAAAGTTATGAAAAACAACCGCCACAATCGACATACGATCGATCAATGACCCTAAAAAATCGATTCGCAACAATATCAGAGTTTTAAAAACAAAATGAGGGTATAGGAAATTCACTCTAGCTACACAGGTACTTTTTTTTCGAAAAAATGTGAATCCACTTATGTCTTACGTTTAATATCTTACGAGAGATGGGCGGACACGTGCGACAAATTTGTCGTCGGTGCGACTATTGGTCGCGTGCGACAGTTTTGTCGTAGGTGTGCGCAAGACGTAATAGCTTATCCACAAACGACAAACTGACAACTAGCTAAGTTTTTTTTATTATTTTGAATACATTTGCTTAAATCGAAATCTCTTTTCAATTTCTTCTCACAACCCTTACACCGTTTTGCAAAGAAGAAATTAAAAAAATCTAATTGTCTTGTACTTGAATTCTATATAAGTAGTTTCGCTTAACATTATGTCGAATAATGTTGCTTTATTATTATTAATGGTAATAATAATAATAATAATTAATTATTTCTTCTCTAAGGGACCGACAAAATGGCGGTCAGTTTCGACTAATCTGCGTTGCGTCTTGTCCGGTGGCGAATACAACAGTTCGTCACACTTTTACAGGTACTAAAAGCCGTGATTTTTTTATGAATTATAATTACAATAATAATAATAATATCTAGAAAGTGTAACTGTCAAAAATACAGATTAAAAATGTCACAAAGTGTCGTATCGCAGACGACGCACCAGAAACCACCAACTATGGCTCGAGGGAGCAAAAAACTTGTATTATCTAATTTCTATATATCTCTGAAGCCGCCTAGCACCAGCGGAAGGGCACCGCGCGCGGGCGGTCGGCGCCCTCCTTCACCAGCGGCTTGTGGAACTCCCGCCCCGGCCGCGAGTGGATGGTGGCCCAGCAGTGCTCGCAGTAGTACTGCAGACAACATACAGTCATTTGTATTACATAAGTATTTTACTATTCATTTGCTTCATTCTGATTGTAAAAAATCTTTCTCTAAAAATTATTTTCTCATTGTGTATTATTTGGTATTAAGTACCATTCATTTATCTTTTTGTTTGTTTTTTAAATCGGAACAGTACGCACCTGCAGACAGGTGACGTTGGCGCAGAAGAAGGGCGCGAACTTGGAGCCGCAGCGCGCGCCGGCGCACTCGTCGCACATCTGGTCGTCCAGCACGTACGGCTTCACCTGCCACAAATATACTAACTTTCAGCTATTATAAAATAACGAAGGGCTGGCTGCCACAAGCTCTTAAACCATCAGAACTACTGAAGTTGACTTTATTTGGAATAGTCCGAATACAATACGATTTTGGAGTCCTGAAGTTAGCTGTTCGCTGCGCAGATTAGATTTAAGGATTTATTTCATTTTCTTTCTGAACGGGAATAAACAAAGAGTTCAGGAAACCTAATGTGAGGGCGGCCCCGATTCCGAAATCGTATTATACATCATCATCAACAACATCAACAACAGCAACAACAACGCACCTCCACTCGCTTGTCGATGTCGCCGTGCTGCAGCTGCACGAAGCGCGCCGAGATCGCCGCTATGTACGACTGCTGGTTGGAGAAGGCCACGCGACCCGCGCCCTGGAGACGACAATCATAGTAAAGTACTATCAACAATACATAATACATTCGACGGCGCTACTAGCGGCGGTAGCTAGTATACCTTGGGGTACTTGAGCTCGGGGTCGGTGTCGATGCCGGCGTAGCACACGCCGCCGTAGAGGCGGTCCATGATCATGGCGAGCTCGACGGCCTTGAGCGGGCGCGGCACGCCGCCCACGAACACGGTCTTGCGCGGGTCCAGCGGCATGCTGGCGTCCAGCACGAAGTCGGCGTCGGCGAGGCGCCACGGCCGGATCTGCACCGGCTTGTCGCGGATGGTGGGCGACGACACGCACAGGTACAGCTTGTCGTCGTCCGTGATGCACGCCTCCATCAGCGCCGCCACCGAGCTCTCATCCTGGGAACATTCACAACCATCGCGTTAACAGTTAAGCTGGGCCGCTACACCATAAAGCCTCTCTCTTTTACAAAATAGAACAAGTCATATTCAAAAGTCATCAAAATCTGCATCAAAGTAATGTAACAATCTATAAAAGGAAAGTACTCACTTGAAAAAGCAGGAAAGCGTATCCTTTGGGCGGAAAATAGCTCTTGCTCTCGGCCTTGTGCGGCCAGTCCACCACGAGCGGCCCGAAGCGCCGGAACGATGATGTGATCTCATCTGAAATTTACAATAGTTCATCTGTAATAAATATATAGTTGTCTATTCGCTATTAGCGCCACTGTGACACACTCCTTCTACGCATCACCGAATGCGTGTTGAATAGCGTTGTTCAACGCCGAGCCTTGTCCTTTTATAAGCCCCTGAGTTAGAATCAAACACAAATGAATCTTAGAATTTTGTAGAAAAAAAACAATTAAAACAAAGTTTGAAAACATTGAGTTCCACCGTTCAACACCCAATGTCTCAAAAATTATGCGAGACACGGAGAACAAAGTGTCTTACGACGAGGGCTCTTCTGCTTCTTGCTATATGCGGAAAACGAGAAAAATATCCTACTCTACCAAATACAAAAACAGCCATTATCATCGAAAATTTTACCCCAATATATATCGACCATTCAGTTTCGTTCTAATACAAAAGACCAAAATTATCCAAAGCACTTATAAAATACAAAAGTTTGACCTAAAAACGTTTTAAAGTGGTCTCTTAAATCTATAACTTATGGATGAATGAAAGATGAATGTTTACAAGATGGTCGCGTGTTCGAATTCCCCTTCGTGTACGTAAACATACTTCTGTTACAAAATATTTTCGTTTTCTCAATTTTGCATTTTTTTCAAAATTCAAAAGCTTGGACAAATATATCGTGTGGCTATCGTGACGCAAGGGCACAAGCGGACGAGTCAAAGTCAAAGTCAAATAATTTTATTCAAAATAAGAAGTTACATGCTTCATTTTTTGAACTTCAAATAATTTACCACCAGTTCACTAAAATTAATGCCTCAGACCGAATTAATGCCTGAGAAGAACCGGCGCAAGAAACTCAGCGGGACTTATTTTTTTAAATTCAATTATACTTATATATTTTATTATAGTGTAAACGCTACGCTTGTGGGGGATTCGATTCCTACTCGGGCAGAATGAACTATTTAATATTTTCATCTCTGGTAACGAGACAAAACGCGTCGTTGATTTTCGCCACCCATCACACAATGCCTCCAGAATTCGGCGAAAATTGGGACACGGAAGTGCCTTACTGGGGAATGGACTAAGTTAACACTAGGTACCCAGGTGCCCTCTGCCTACCTGGCTATTTGCAAGATACAGCGTAAGATACAGCGTGAAGCTAAAAGAGCTAAATTTCAATTCAAAATATTCAAGAACTTTTGTATCGTCGAATGAACATGGGTTCGTAAGGCAGTTCTGCTGAGAGCCACCTAATATCTCTCTAATATAGACTGGAGGAACAGAGTGTCTTAACACTAAGTTATCTCAGCTCAGCCTGCTGAAAACATCAAACTGAATGCCTACCATGGTCGATATTTTTATAATAAAAGACATCGTTCTGTGTTCAGTGACAGTAGCAGTGTTTTGACATTTGACTGACAAATTCGAACAATACCATTTATTATGACTTCTTAAATAGTTAAACATCTGTATATCTAAACGTATAGTATAATCATACTTCTAACATTATAAAGATGAAGAGTGTCTTTGGTTAAATATGTTATTTTCAAGAACTACTGGTTCGAATTGGAACATTTTTTGTCTTGGATAGTCTATTTATCAACACGTTTATTGTAATATAATCATAATATTTTGACATTGGCGAAGTGATATGTGCTCTACTGGCACGCTCGGAACGCCATAATCGAAGAACCAAACCATCATAATATTGTATACAACAGTTGGACATTCGTCGGCGTCTTGTGTATTCTGTATTGTAACAGGTAATATAATTAATTATCTCGCATTATACCACCCGCCATTTAATATTGTTTGTACTTCAATATGATTTGATTTAATTAACAAAAATAATTTATGATGATAATAATATACATAATAACTACGAGTGTTTAATAAAATATAATTAATAATAATATTGTATTAGGGGCCGTTCAAGTATTACGTAAGCACTGTAGGGGGGCGGGGGGGGTCTTGGGTTTGCTTATTTTTGATGACATGGGGGATGGGGGGGTCTAGCTAGTAATTACGTAAGCAGAAGTTATTTATTTTTTCATATATATTATGGCTATAAATAAAGATATATATGTTTATTAATAAAGATATATATGTTTATTATATCTATTTAGCGGGAACGGATTGTCAAAAGTCTAAATTTCAAATTTTATAAAAATCTATGGCGATTTAAGGATTTTTCCATTCAAACTTTCGACCCCTTATTTGCACCCTTAGGGGGTGAATTAAAATAAACGACAAAACACGTGTTCAATGAAATATTTTTAAGAGTCTGATTTAAAATGTCATAAAAATCGGTGCTGATTTAAAAAAAATCCATACAAGCTTTCAATTCCTATTTCATCCCTTTAGGGTAAAAATTTTTCAAATTCCCATTCTTAGTGGATTTCGCGATTTCAAAAATAAAAATTTGTCCAAATTTCACATTTCTACTATCAGCGGTTACGGCTGTGTGCGTCTTACCTCAGTCAGTGGGAACATGTCCTTTTATATATGTAGGTACAAATAAAATATTAATACAAAAACACCTTAAAAAATGGATATACCAATGCTTACGTAAGCATTGGGGGAGGGGGTAAGAGTATTGCTTATTTTTGATGACATAGGGGAGAGGGGGGGGGCAATAATTGCAAAAAAACTGCTTACGTAATACTTGAACGGCCCCTTAGCAATATACTTTTATTATTTTTAAGTATACTTATAAGATATCGAGTAGAGGAAAGTTTTAAAATATGAAAGTTGTAGTATAAAATAGCGCGTAGGTATCGTTTGTACGGGGTTCACAAATTTGTAAACTTTGAAATATAAACAAAAGTCTAAACGCTTGTTTTACTTCCGCCCCACTGAAGAACTCTCGCCATCAACCTTCATCAGTGTCCCCGCATTTAGCAGGGTAAAAAGATAGAAGATTAGTGTTAAGACACTTAGTTCCTACGCACAACCCAATTTTCAAGATATTGAATGGCGAAACTCAAGGCCGTAGGGTAGAAATGAAAATAAATTAAATATAATCAATCCCCGATTGGAGACCGAACCCATTATCGTCGCATTATTTTCATTAAGACACTACCGTCCCTTACCTTTCCGCCGATTTCTCGAGGCATTGGGTGGTGAGTGACGTAACTCAACGCTCCGCTTTGCCTCGATATCGGATAGAGTGGGAATAGAGCCCACAACAATTCAGTTAAAACCGGTAATATCTCAAAAGGCAGACCGGATCAGTAATACTGAGACAATAACACAGCGACATATGCACCTCTATGTATATTTCTTAACTGATATACGGTTAGTGAAATGAGAGTCAGTGTCAGTACTGTCAGTAGGAAATGTACTATATGTGTAATGTGTGTGTGTGTGTTATCATATAAATCAGCAGCTTGATAGCGTATATTCAGTTCAATCAGTTATTAATAAATTAAAAAATATGTACAAATAATAATAGATATAACATATAGGCTTTATAACCGAAAACCGTGGCCCGAATTTAGATACACCTCTTTGATACAAATCATGAATTTTAGAAATAATCTTAGCGAAAAATTATATAAATATAATATATATAGAAATGTCTCCTTTTTATGTGATAGATAAAAATACATTAAAGTGTCAACATTTTGAGTTACGGCATGTGTATCGCGACTGTAAGCCATAAGTTCCATTATAGACGATGAACAAATGTCCCTAAATCAAAGTTCCAGCGAAAATGAATAACAAAATAGCCTATAACTAAATCTATATTTTTCAATTTTTTCATTTTCAGTCTGTATCCTGCATGTATCAGAGTAGGCAGAGGGAACCTAGTATTAAGATACTCCACACATTTTCCACCCATTTCTCGATGTGATGTTATTTGTTGAATTACTCAACGCCGCGCTTTGTATTCCTATCAGAGGAAATGAAAATATTTAATTCCCCCGAGTGGGAATCGAACCCGTAGGTAACCGTCGCGTTTACTTACTCTTCAAAAAGAAAGACGAAAAACATTCGACAAAATCGTTAAACTTCCAATCATAACCAGGTAGAGAGGACTTGGGAACCCAGCACTAAGACATTTTTCCTAGTTTCCGGTGAATTCTTTAGGCATTGCGTGTTGAATGGCGGAAGTCAACGCCGCGCTTTGCCTCGTTACCAGAGTGAGGACATGAAAATATTAAATATTATACCAGTGTCTAATAACTCAGAATATCCATTAAGAGGACACATTACGTAACCTGTCCGTGTCCACAACAAAAGGCACATCTAGACTAGTTTTCTAGGTACTACTATATTACAATAGTATTGTAGTATAGTTATTGTTGAATCATGAATGACCTAGTATAGAAGCCAGCCCTAGTTATTAGACGTAATCTGTTGGGGAATCTGTATTTTATCTACCTTTGATATAGATGACTGTAAACGCGATGGTTTTAAGTTCGATTGCCATTTGGGGAAATAAATTATTTTCATTTATTTCGCTCTGGTAACAAGTCTAAATTGCAGCATTGAGTTCAACCACTCAAAATATTTTATATTATTTTTATTTTATATACCTAACGTTTCCTCGCTCTGGTAACAATAATTTCTACAATATGTGCCCTTCACAGGTATTTACCATACAAAAAGGCATTGAAATTATGCATTTGCACTAATTAGCATCTGCAACGCAAGGCCGCATCTTAGAGACGGACATATTCAGTTCAATCGATGGTCTCGCCACTCAACATGCAATATTTCAGAATTTAGGCGGAAAGTAGGACATCTAGTTCCTCCTACCCTGTTATATGCAGTATGCAATGTAAAGCTAAGAATAAGAGATATAATAAAAAATTGCTTTATAACGTAGCAGAACGTGAACCCCTCTCTTAGATAATCTCTTAGGAATAATCCTTAGAAAATACCGAAAATTTATAAAAATCCATACAGCGATGCTAACAATAATAAGCGCGAGTATAAGAACTTTCGATCTAGCTCGATAACAACGTAGGTCTTGATTGGCGACGAGCGCTTGGACGGTAAACAAGAGACGCGGTCCAGGTCCCGCTACTTGAAAATTTTTACAAACGAAATTAGAAAAGGATTTCAATCTTTCAATTTCTTTTCCATAAGATAGGACATGAGCCCCGAGGTGGAACCATATACACTTTGGTTCAACACTTTTACTTTTACTAAAACATTTTCCTTTCCTTACCTTCATCAATGTCCGGTGGTAGACCACCGACGAACACCTTCCGACTGAACCTCTCGCCGTGCTCCGACCCGGCGGAGACCGGTGACGACCGGGCCGGGGAACCCAGCGCGCTCACACACATTGACAGTCCTGGAAATTAGGGGCAAAAGTAAAGTTACCATCAAAAACACTGAAAAGTACCACACTAAAAAATAACAAACAACTATTTCTAGTTGATAATATTCTAACGGCTGAACATATTTTCACTCCATTAAGTCAACTTTCAAACAAAAAACAAAAAAATAAATCAAAATTGGTACACCCGTTTTAACAAACTTTACGATGCCACAGACAGACATACAGATACACACTTTAGGAGTTAATAAATACTCTACCAATAATCTCTATCTATCACTCTGATCTTAATGCACTCAACTTGATTCACTTTGCGCTCTTGTTGTGGGTATATACCCATACTAGGAAATAGTGATATAAATTTAAATTATTTTAATTTCTGCATTCCTTTAACTGAGAAAGTACGTTAGGTTCCGCCACTAAGCATGCAAGGTATCGAACACGGGTGACAAGAGGAGGGCGAGTGTCAACTTATGTCATGTAATTTTCGTCTACCCCCTGCTGTGTCAAATAAATCTTGAATTTGATATGCACTACTTAAAAAGCAACTTATATATTAATAATTAGTAATGATGATACATAATTTGGCTATTGGCCAAATTATTTATTACTATTAAAGCTTAGCTATTTGTTTCAAAGTTGAGTAATTTTCGAATTTACCAATTGTTGGTTGGCATTGTTCTTGAGAACTCATAAAACAGCATGGAGCTAAAATTATCTTTAAAAATAGTTAAAACTTGAAATTATGAGTTGACTCGAAGCTTAGAGATTATAAGTTAAAATACATTTTTGAAACTTTAATATTTATAATAATTATTATTATTTTCGGAGGCCAGTCATGACGCAAGGGCACAAAGTGTGACTGTAGGTACTGGTGTGGCTTCGATCCCCACTCGAGGCAATGAAATATTAATTTAAATATATATTTCCATTTCTTCGTTCTGGTATCAAGACAAAGCGCGGCTTTTAAGTTCCGCCACTCAACTCGCAATGCCTCCAGAATTCAGTGGAAAGTGGGGGACGCAGTGTATTAACATTAGGTTATCTCTGCCTACTCTGCTGTGTGCGGGATACAACTTGAACCTGATATTTAATTATTATAATCCATGCGTTGTGCATATTTTCAGATAGATAGAAATAATATAAAATCACTTATATTCGTTAACTAGCTAAATCAAACGATTTAATATTCTCCACCAAAGTGACGAAATACTAATATCCTACCCTAAAATACTATCCCTATCCAAAAAAAGAAGATATCAGCAGTACCAGCCAAAGTCCAAGGACAGATATTACTTCAGTCCTAGTCCTAGCCCTAACTCCCAAATACTCAAGTTACATCCCTGAATAAATCCAAAATCCTACAATCCAAGGTAACTCACCAGCAGCGCTGAGCCTGGACACCACATCCTGGGTCTGATCTGCGGGGCCCGAGGGTGAGCCGGCGCCGGCTCCACTCGCCACCCCCGCTTCCTCAACTCCTGGGAAGAAGGGGGATTTACCTGGAAAAATGGAAAAAAGAATTTTAAAAATTGGTAAAAATATACTATGTTTGTGGGTTTTATTATACTTTAAGATGATATATCCACTTTGAGCATAATATTTATTAAACATATAGTATCCAAAAAAGAAAAAATAACAAGAGAAGAAACTATTCAAAGTCAAATTTCTTTAACTAATATGTAAGAAACTTAGATCAATCTTTTTAATCTTATTTGTGAAGTAAAATCGATACATATATGATACTTATGTGACAGTGGGTTCAAATCAAAGGCAAATTTCCCCCTATTGAAATAAATAAATAATAAATTGAATACATAATAACTAATGTCCGCTACTCTAGCTATCCCGCTAAGCATAAAGTGCGAGTCGGATTCGTGCACGAAGGGATCTTTACCATCTATATATATAAAAGGACTTGTGCTGACTGACTGAGGTAAGACGCACGCAGAGCCGTAACCGCTGATGGTAGAAACGTGAAATTTGGGCAGATGTTTATTTTCATATTCTGGACATCCACTAAGAACGGAATTTGAAAAATTTTAACCCTAAAGGGATGAAATAGGGGTTGAAAGTTTGTATGGAAAAAAAAGTTATTCTGCACCGATTTTTAAAAAATTTGAAATTCAGACTCTTAAAAATATTTCGATGAACACGTGTTTCATGGTTTTTAAGAATTCACCCCCTAAGAGTTCAAATAAGGGGTTGAAAGTTTATATGGAAAAATTTTTAAATTGCCACCGATTTTTATAAAAATTTAAATTCAGACTGTTAAAAATATTTTATTGAACACGTGTTTCGTGGTTTTTTTAGAATTCACTCCTAAAAAGCGGGCGAAGCCGCACGCGCCCTCTAGTTATATATAAAAAGGTAGTTCCAACAGAAATACATCACCTGCGAATTATTAACTGTTCAAGACATACAGCCTGGTGACGGACGGACAGACAGCGATATCTTAGTAATAAGGCCCCATTTTACCCTAGAGGTATGTAAAACTAAAACCAAAACCCGTAAAACTAAATAAATGGGTCAAAAAAGCGTAGCGTATATTTAATGTAGAGTAAAACTAGAGAACGGAGAAATGTATCACCAAACATTTCCTTCCGAATAATTTTAAAAATAAACATATATAAGTAAATATATTTTTTAAACCTTTATATGGATTCGAACCTTGACCTTCATGTAACACCAGATCACGTCGGCTTACATAAATTGGATTGTCACATAATGACGAAATTTTACAAGAGACGTTTAGAAATTATGAAGTAATATAATATGTGTTGTGTTTTAAATATATAACAAATAACAATAGAATATAATATAATTTTCAACATGCGTTGATCGTGAAAGGAAAATAACAGTTTTTGCCGTAGGAATTTCGAGAAGTCTTCTCGTAGTACTGCACTAAGTAGTAATGCCCCAAATGTGGGGAATTGATTTTTTTCATTTCCCTGTTCTGGCATGAAGAGACGCGGTGTTAAGTTCCACCACTGGGCGAGATGGTTGGAAGAGCACAACCCTCACCCTACGGTATAACTTATAACCACCGAGCTTCTAGGCATATTTGTATAGGAAACCGGCTAGAAACGTTTCTACGGACAGCAGCAAAAGGGAAGAGTCATTGACATTTAGCACTGGAGTCACGCCAAATCTCGAATTGGGACGATCCTACACTGTATATATTTAGGTATAGAGCTGTATAAAGACGACCATTTACTCCTTAATGTACAGTAAATTAGAGGTTTTGTAGGTTTTTTTTTATAATAATTGTTTTGGGTTTATACAAAAACCTTTACGTGAATCTGATGTATAAGCAATATTACTGTAAAGTTTCATCCAAATCAGTTAAGTAATTGTTTAAAGTGTAACAAATACCTATCCATAATCACAAACTTACATTTTTAAGTGTAGAGGACAGTAAGATTCAACACTAATCACAACTTCAAAATCTTCAAAATCATGAACATTTTAGAAGAAATGATACCTTCATCCACAAAATTAAATTGTAGTTAAAAAGGCAAAGTTTTTGAACTGAGGTTGACCTTTTAGGGTTAAAGGTTATCAAACTTATAGCTCGAGTTCAACATTTATTATGCTTACAAATATCTATAATTTAAGAGGATAGCAATTTTGTTTTATACATTGTATCGTGGCTCAGTAGGATCGATTCCCATTCGGAGATTCAAATCCATATCATAATTGGAAAAATATTTATCCCCCTAATGTTTTACTTCACGCTGTAGATAGATAGAACCCAGTGTTAAAGACACTCCGTTCCCCGTGTACCACGAAATATTCGAGACATCGCGTGTTAAGTGCCCCGGACGGTGTGTCCGTAAGATAGGTTCCTTCAGCCTACCCTGCTATTCGCGGGATTTAGCGTGAAGTTAAGAAAAACTAAGATGACCGACTTATCCATAAGATCACCCCGCACCGCCCGAACAGGTGCTTATAATCTCTTAATTTTGCAGATACATGCCTTGTAGAGCGTAATTGAGCAAATAATGGGTGGAATCGTCTCCAAAGATACGTGTTATTTTTTTATTTTTTTAAATAAGTTTTTATTTAAAAAATAAAACTTGAGGCCGAGTTTAAGGCCTTCATGGCGCAGGGGCACAATCGTGTGACTATTATCGCGACGGTTGTGGGTTCGATTGCCACTCGGGAGAATGAATTATTAATTGTAATATTATTATTATTATATTTTCATTTCTACGCTCTGGTGCCGAGGCAAAATCGGGGCGTTGAATTCCGCCACACAACAACCTCAAAAAATCTGAGGAAAGTGGAGGGTTTTGCTTGTTATTTAAATTGTATTTTAGTACAGTGAGAATACGGTAGTAATTTTTTTTCGAATTTAAATTTGAATATAGATGAAAATAATTCATATCCCCGACCCGAATATTTATAGAATAAACTATTTTACAACATTGTATAAATAAACTATTTTACAACATTGTATAAATAAACTATTTCAACATTGTAAAAGGACCAAACAAACAAATTTAATTTTAATTAAAAATTCAACTTTGCTTACAACGTTTGCAATTCGGCCGTAACTTTAGTTTTACAAAACGAAAGTAGAATTATTATTGAATCTATCGTAGAATAAAGTGTGAATAAAAGCGCAATGGTCGCCTGTTCCATTCTCGGTTGGGAGGATTTTATAAATTGTGTACAAACGATGTAATAAAATAATGAACATAGAGATATCTATAGTTATAATAATACTAGCTCATCGCTGTCTGTTCATGGATGAAATATGAGAAAATATATTATAGGTATATTTATTAATGTAATAAAACAATATTTTTATTTTTTTTGTTGGTTTGTCTGTTCGTCATTTGTCTGTACGTTTGTTCACGCCTAATTTCAGAAACGCCTTAACCGATTTAAGCGCAGTTTTCACAGTGTTGTTATTTCAACCGATTCATTAATAAAAAAGCTATGTCGATATAAATAATTGCATGTGACAATGTTGCTACAAAATAAGCGTTTTATTTAAATGGCTAAAACTTTACCTATCAAGTCTTTTAAATGATAATGTTATTTATTAGATAACAAAGTAGTTTAGATGACAAAATTTATAATTGTGTAGTATAAGCGGACGAAGCCGCAAGCGAGGCACTAGTAAAAAATATAATTAATGCTTAGTCTCTGTTTCATTCGCTCAGGGGTAGAACTGTAGGCAAACCTAAAGTAATTATCCCATTCTAATCCCATCTTAACCGAACTTTAAGCATATCATGATAGGCCTGGGATAAGGTAATTTGGTCTAGAATCATACTAGATTAAAATCAGATTTAACCTAAGTTTTTCGATTATACAAAACAGTTAAAATAAAATTCAATAACTTCAAGCTGTATATAGCAGGGTACGCAGAGGGAACCTTATGTTAGGACACTTCGTTCCCCACGCTCCGCCCAGTTTAAGGAAAGGAGAGCTAAGCGAAAAAGAGCGGTAAACCCTATTATAAAAAATATTTTATTTATTGTCAAAACCAAAAATAAAATATTGTTTATTCAATGAGGTCATTACAAGAACTATGATTATATAAAGTTAAATAGAAATATCAAAAGTGTGCACTGTACGTAGCGAAGGGCGATTCTGTTTAATATTAATGTTTTTTTAATATAAATAATAAAATTAAACTAACTATGTAATAAATTCAGTCTTTTTACAAATATTTTGAATTCCTGGACCATCTAAAACACAGGACAACGACCCGCATCGAGTTGGTCACGGAGAATGAGAAAAACAAAAAAAAACATCTAAATTTAAACTGTTACCAAATAAAAAAAGTATTGAGCATAATGCGTTTGTGAGTTTGTCCGCACCTAGCTAGTGAAAAAAGGCGGAAATAGGACATTTTAAGGACATCATTGTAAAAGTTTTGGGACTTTGCTTGCGTAGATTGACATATCCGCATGAGTAGCGGAACTCAACGCAGCGATTTGTCTTATTGCCAGAGCGTAAAAAGTGTTTGTCCGTTTCTGTTTGTAACCCCGACGGCAGGTATACTGTGTTAACATTGAAATGTAATATTGCATATAACTTCACGTTGTTTCCCCCAAATAGTCGGATAACCTTTAGCTTTCCTCGGTAAATGAATTATCTAAGAAAAATAATTTTGAAATCAAACCTATTTTCTGAGATTAAAGCATCCAACCACATCAACCCTTCAGCATTATAATCTATACATATAATAAAATTGTAAGTGGTCGCTGTTTGTACATTAAGAGATATACGAGAAAATCCATTTATGGGGTCATTTATCAATGTAATCCAAAACAATGATTTATAAAATGTCTGTCTGTTAGTCACTGGAGGCTTATCTCATAAACAGCTTAACCAAATTTAGTGTACTTTTGTATTGTATTTAAGATTTAGTGTTTGTTTTATTTCAATAGGTTCATAAATTAAAAAGTTATAGTACGTTATACTTAGTAGTTAGTGCGATAAAATTTCTACATTTTTTTTATAGCAATGCCTGAAAGTTAAACTTTTAATGTACATAATATATTGTCTGTACAAGTGATAATATTGTTAGAACACGAAATTAATTTAAATTAGTTAACAAATAGTGCAATAGTGAAGTAGGGCGAAGCCGCGACCGGGTCGCTAATATCGATAGAAATTTGTTATTAGCGGTCCTTAGGAAATTTCAATTTACGATCATCGTGATGAACTAATTGGAGAAATTACAAAAATACGTTATATTTTCACCGAATATGTATAAAAATATATTTATTATTATCTTTATTATAAAGTAAATTGTTCAATTACTCTTAAGGTAGAATATTAAGTTTTATATTAAGTAATAAAAAATAATAACTTACTTTTCCTATAAGGATATCTCGGTCCTCGTATAAACGGTGTTATCAATGGTATCGTATGAACTGACATGTTTATAATATTTTTAATTATTATTTATTTAAATTTATTATAAAATTTAAGGACGGCACGACACGTGCGTTTCACGCGAACCGAAACAAAAGACTAATGGATTTTGTTTTATATATATTTTTTGTAATGAAGATTGGAAACTATACAGCCAGTAATTTCAAATATAAAAAATATATACCTACCTAAGATAAATAAAGTATTGATTATTAATATGTAATGTAAGTAATTAAAATAAATATTTTATGTCTTTTGTACAAATTTAATTTAAAAACAGTATATTCTGTATTGATTTCTTTACTATAAAAATTATAAAAGTAATATTATAATTTCTTTTTCTAGTAATGTTCAACATGACGTCAAAATAAAAAATATACATAATAGGTATATTTAAAATATTTTATTGATATTTATAATGAAAATATATTATTATAATATATAATATTTTTTTAATTTAATAAAAGATAATGAAACAGATTATAAAACTAAAATGTCACAAGCTGTCACTAAAACGCGCGCGAACCAGCGAGTGGCCGAAGTTGTTTACAAAAATAACTATTGTGTTGAAACTAAAATTAGATAGACAATTTGAAATAGAGCGCTAGTATGTATGTAGCTTTGTTTCTTTCTATGAAATGTTACTTAATTTTTGTAGTTTCACGCTGTATCCCGCATATAGCATAGTAGGCATATAGCAACCTAGTGTTATGAGTTGAGACACAAACACTGCACAATTTTCGAGATATTGTGTGAAAATGAAAATAATTAATTCCCTCGAGTGGGGATCAAACCCACAACTGTCGCGTTTACAGTCATACACGATCTCACTACGTCAAAATAACTTTAATTTTGCGTGACTTCACTCCCAGGATAACACATTATATTTTACCGGGGTAACAATTAACCAGATGTGATATAGTCTATAGCAATCGATAATTGGACTATCTGACACAAAAAATCGTTTAGATTCCGTAGTTCCTGAGAATAACGCATTCAACCAAACAAACTATTCAGTTTTATGATATTAATACAGAAGTTACCTATAGATTCTAACAATTAATTTTTGATGACTTTTTAAACGTTGTATAAACCGCTATATTGATGACATAGCAATCAATACCTAACGTCCTATATAAAACACGTGCAAGTAACTTACCTAACGATGGCTGTGGATTAAAAAATCTAATTCATGTGGAATAATACAAAAATGTTTTTTAATAAAGCTGTATCCCGCATATATCAGGGTAGGCATAGGGATCCTAGTATTAAGACACTCCGTTGACCTCTTTTCCGCTCAATTTTCGAGATATTGCATTGACAAGCTATCAACGCCGTGCTTTGTGTACTAGAGTAGGGAAACGAAAATAGGTTAGATTTAATTTTCATAATCTCTATGCGTGGGAATCGAACCGATAACCGTCGCGCATACAGACGTCTGCGGCTGCGCCACGACGACGAATATTATAACTATTAGTTATTTTATATATTATCTAAATTATTTATAGTCTTAGACAAAAAATTGTTTCGCTTTTTTTAAAAAAGGTACATCGTTTTCCTGTAAAGAGTCTTTTTTTATCAAATAAGGATCGAAGCGATTTAAGATTTGCAGTCGAAATGAGCAAGGCGAACAACAAATATAAATATTTTGTGTGAAACCTAGGTTAATACCTACCAGAGTAAAAATACGAATGTAGGGCGTTTAAAGGAAGTACTTCGTTATGAGTGAATCGTGCGCTACTAAATAACTGTATACTGTGGTTTTGTTCATAATTTTGTTTAATATTGTCAATGTTATAATATAATAGGGTGATTTACAGAATAATACGTTCGCGTTTTAATAAAAAGCGCAGCGTTAAGTTCCGTCGGTCAACACAACATGTTTTGTATTAGGCGGTACGTGAGGAAGAGAGTGTTTTAGTCCACCCTACAATATGCGGGATGCGTGAAACTGAAAAACCTGTAAAAACAATATATTTGAAGCATTCGTGTCGCCGTGTGACAGTAGCTGATTGTTAATGTGATGGTTGTGGTTTCGATTCCCAATCGGAGATATTAGTTATTTTCTATCCTTCGCTCTGGTAACAAGACAGATCGCAGTTTAGTTCCGCCAATCAACACGCAAAGTTGAGCGGTGTGTGGGAACGTGATGAGGCATAGCACCAAATTATCTCTGCCTACCCCGCTACATGCGGGATACAGCGTGAAGCTAAAATAAACAATTCATTATAATCGAGTGAGGCGTCTACCTGAATTATCGATTTTGCTTTGACCTATATACAAAATGATGCTCGTAAGCACTTTTGGGTTTCGAATAACCCATGGTTATGTCTTTAAATATCTGATATTGTTGGCTTGCTAGTAAATATATTTGTAAAACTAGTGAGTTTATAGTATATACTATACTAGCGTCCCACGCACCGCATCGCCCGCTAAAACATATTGTTATATTGAAGCCTAATTATTCAAAATGTTATAAGTGTTTTATAACGTTGTATGTGCTGTTTTTCCCCTTTCCGGAGTTTCAGACGATCCTTTTCCAATGCTCCCCTACACTATATATAAAATTCTACATTCCCAGCGTTCTACGCCGTGTCGTTCAGTCATGACAGAGTCGCAAAGTGATAATAGACATGTAAGTATTACAAAGTATGGTTTTAAATCCCGCAGTGCCAAGATATCGGCGTTGTGGGACCTGCATCATTTTCCACTAGCCTGTTGCGGGATTAACGGCGAGGGATCCACGGGATATACGAGGAAAGGTAAAGAATCAAATTTGGAAAGAATCGAGCTCATGATATCTCCCGAAAGTGAGAAACGTCAATGAATGGATTTTGCCATCTTGGTCTAATATCATTTTGCAACAGGAGGACAAAATATATATTTTATAACTTTCATAATAATCGGTTTAGTAGTTTTGGTGTGAAAGCGTAATAAATAAACTTACATTCACAATTATAATATTAGTATGATAATAGAGACTCCAGTTAAATTTTCGAAATTGTAAAAACCTTCTGATAGTTCTTTAAAGACGTTTTGTGTCTCTCAAAACATAGACGATAATATTCCTCCGATAGGGTATCGAACCCACAACTAACACGAACAATTGCAGACGTACCTAGCAGTTAGGCAAGCTTAACCAACGACAAAATCTCTTCGCTCAATTCCACCGATCGCGCGTTATTTGGAGACATGAAGACGTCTTTATTATACTACTTTAGTTTAAGTAAAAGTTTTCTAAAAGTAATTTTTGTGAATGAATTTTTCACAGCGTAGGGCCAGTTGTGGCGCAGTGGCACAAGCTTACTTACTGTAAAAGCGACAGATTATGGGTTCGATTTCCATCCGAGGAAATGAAATATTTATTATTTTCATTTCCTAGCTCTAGTAATCAGGTAGAGCGCGGAGTTGAGTTCCGTCACTCAACAACGTCAATTGCAATGCCTCGACAAGTCGGTAGAAAATGGGAAACGGAAATGTCTTAATGAAAATGGAGTGTCTTTACATTAGGTTCTCAGGTAACCTTGCCTAATTCGCTATGAGCGGGATACGGCGTGAAGCCAAAAAAGAAAATTCTTTCATTCTATATTAATATACAGCTTCACGCTGTATCCTGCATATATGTAACAGGGAAGGCAAAGGAAACCTAGTGTCAACACTTCGTTTCCCATATTACGCTAAATTTATCCAGACATTGCGTGTTAAGTGTCGGAATTCAACTCTGCGCTTTATCTAGTTACCAGAGCGAGGAACCGAAAATAAATCATTCCCCCGACTGGGAATTGAACTCAAAACCATCGCGTTTTCAATCACATGCTGTGCCGCTGCTCCTCGACAGCCTCAATTTATATTATAGCAAGGTCATTTAAAAAGCCGTTGAATGTTAGCTATATTTGTTCTGCTTATTACTTTAGAGGTCACCGGTTTAGTTCTCGCACGAAGCATCTATTTGTCTATTGTAATATTAGTTCTGAAAATTAGTGGCATTTAATTTATGTCTATACTTCTAAAAAATATTATGCTGAACAGTTTGTTTGTTTGTTTGAACGTGTTTATATCAGAAACTATTTATTTTTTTGAATAGAAAAGTCCACAAGGATAGTCCACACATCCAGGGCTATAGACTATATTACGTCACGTTAATAGTTCATATGTAGCCCACCACCTTTGAGCCTACAAGTGAAGCAGCAGTTGGCTTCACGCTGTGTCCCAAGCAGTAGACGGATCCTAAGAAAAGAGTGTTAAGACACTCCGTTTTCATTATGACACTTCTGTTCCACATGAATGAAAATATTTATCCAAATGAAAATATTCGAGGCCAGTCGTGGCGCAGGGGCAATAAGCGTGACTGTAAAACCGACCGGTTGTGGATTCGATCCCCACTCGAGGAGATAAAATATTTACTTAAAATTATATTCCCATTTTTTCGCTCTGGTGTCTAGGCAAAGCGCTGCGTTGAGTTCTGCCACTCAACACGCAATGCCTCCAGAATTCGGCAGAAACTGGGGAACGGAGTGTCTTAAAACTAGGTCCCATCTGCCTGCCCTGCTGTGTGCGGGATACAGCGTGAAGTTGATAAAAAAAATTATAAAAAAATTATAAAAATATTCAATAGTTCATTGTCCCGAGTGGCAATAGAACCAACAACCGCCGCGTTTACATTACACACTTGTGCCTCTGCACCAAGACGGCCTCAACTTGTTTTTTGTGTTTAAGTAATTATCACTTTTCTACTCTACAAAGACAAAACGCGGCGTTCAATTCCTCCAAACAACACGCAATATTTCTAAATAGCCTGAAAGAAAACGATGTCCAAACACTAGGTTCCCTCTTCCTACCTTGCTATAGGCGGCATACAGGGTGAAGCTTAAAAAAATATTAGATCATTCCAATCATTACCCACAACGCATGCGCGTAACCACGTGGGTTCATCGACCTTGTAACTACTTGTCACCAAACTTTATATAGGGCGTTTTTTAACCTATTTAAAAGATAAAGATCATTATTCATGTTTTTCCTATTACTTAAAGGCGGAACCTAACGCCGTAATTTATCTACATAAAACATTAAAAAAATATAGTGAACCAGTACACCAAGTTTTATAGCAAAAATATGCGTGGTTGTTAAAATGTTAACTTTATCAACGGAATAATTACTATGGGTGCCAATTTCTTTAGATAATACTGTAATTTTTCTCGACCAATTTCAGTTTTAACTATCACATTTTTAGAAAATTAAAGTACAACTTCAAGTTTTAAAAATGGTCAAATACATATATTTGATGCGTACGATGTATCCCGTATATATCACTGTAGACAGAGGGAACCTAATGTTCCCCACTATCCGCCCAATTTTCGATGTATTGCATGTTTTTTGTCTCGACACTAGAACGAAGAAATATAAATATTAAATATTTTATTTCCTCCAGTGGGAATCTCTATGCATAGATTTATAGTTTATGCTACTACATATTATAAAGCTGTAGATTTTTTTCGAATGAATGCGCTAAGCTCAGGAACCACTGGTTTGAATTGTTTTTTATTAAGCAATCTATTGATGGAGACAGGCTAAAGAGATATATCACGCTAATAATCCACTCTACCTGTCGCGGTCAGAGTTACCTCCCGACTCCCTACTTCATAAATATTAATTTACTTAGCTGCATTACTTTCGCTTTCTAATAGTAATATATATAATTTTAAAAACAATATCTATACCTATAAAGAAAAGTAAAGTTTCAGCCAATCCAATAAAACAGTTTATTCATAGCGATTTTCGTACAACATCTTTTTAAAGGTACATTTTTATTTATAATCCCATTGAAATAAAACAAAACACTTCATTTAAATACAATTAGCTGTTTCGGAGATCAGCGTACACAAACGCACAGACAAACAGACAAAAATTGTAAAACACTGTTTTGGGTTCTATAATATTGATCAATGTCCCAAATCAATAAAAAGAAAAAACTCATCTCAAGCTATCTCTTTCACATAAAAAAATGGCGTAACAATATATGACGTCATATTTCATTAGCACGTAACGTTGTGAAATGAGCAGTACTATAAACGTTATACTTTATAGTTTTTAAAGTAAAAAGCGTTTTATAAGTTATTTTATAGATTTTTTTATAATACTTGGTTATGAGGTTAAACTAATGTGAAGACACTACGTTTATTTATGATATGTGTATTTTATGACGGAATTCGACCCCATCATTTATTGAACCGTCGCCGTCGTGGGGCCGTCGTGGCGCAGTGGCATATGCTTTTTAATGTAAGCACGATGGTTTTGAGTTCGATTCCCATTCGGGGCAGTGAAATATGTATCATTTTCATTTCCTCACTCTGGTAACGAGGCAAAACCAGGCGTTGAGTTCCACTTCTCAACACAGCGAGATGTAAGCGGAAAATGTCTTAACATTAGGTTGCCTACCCTGCTATGTGCGAGATACACAAAAAAGTGGGAAAAAGTTAGTAAATTCATGCCGAATAGTAATCGAATGTACAACCATCGTTTATAGTGCGACTCTGTTCCACTGCGCCACGGTGACCTTTAATATTATTTTTATATAGATATAATTCAACATTGCTATAGTACTTTTTACAGTTAATATGTCATGCATATATTCAGTAACACAATTTTTCAAGTGACTGGAACGGAAAATTATATAATGATAGAAAATCTGAAGAAGATCCATATACAATGTTGTATTGAAAAGTATTTTATATATAGACATAGAGACAATTTTTTTTTTAAATAGGTGTTGTGTTTTTACCTGTATCTACAATGTAGGGTAGACAGAATGAACCCGGGAACCCAGTGTTAAGATACCTCGTTCTCTTTTATATACTTCCGTTCTCCACTTTCCGCCGAATTCTGGATGCATTTCGGGTTGTGTGGTGGACTGGAACTCAACGCCAAAGCGATGAAATGAAAATATTAAATATTCAATTTCCTCGAGTGGGAATCAAACCCACAACCTGTAGCATTTAGCTTCTGTGTCTGAGCCACGACTAACTTATAAAATGCAAATAAAAACTTAAGTGATTTTGTCTTTTTTGCAGGCACGTGATCAAGCGCTGTTAGCCCTATTGGCATTAACAGCGACATCGACTGAGGAGAGAAGAGGGCACCCTGTCCCTGAAAAATCGCAAGCAATACGTCGTTGCTTCGTCGTACGGCGTATTCTGCGGGATTCGAACTTGGCTTGCAGCCGTCAACCAGGCTGCAAACAATTTTTATTTGTAAATTTGATATGGGATCGTTAATCAGGAAGAAATCTTTATAATTTGTCATCGGCAGAAAAAGGCAGACAACAGGCAAGAAATCTAAAAAAATGCCTAGTTAAAGACAGTACTTACTGTATTTAACTACAAGGTTTCTCTATCCTCAACTGAATAACTGACCTCATAGACTCAAAAATCAACCATTGCACCATCAATCAAATAAAATCAACCCATCTCGTTATCACTAACGCTTTATCACCACGCCTAGTTATTCTTTCGCGCATGCGCGTTACCATGACAACCGGTTGCCGTGGTAACCGCGGGATGTAGGTCAGATCAGACCCTAGATGACCTGGATAATGGTAGAAGGGCTATTTTTAAAAGTACTAGGTTTTTTTAGTTTTTGTGCATATACATATGTGAGGTCTTTTTGAGGCACATGTTGAGTTATTATGAGTTTAGGTTGATATAATCTGGTATATCGCTGAATAGGACGTTTCAGTCGTTATTAAACGTTGAGAAAGTGTGGCGTAGAGGTGCGGCATGATGAAACACGCATTGTTTCGAATATTTAGTAAATTTGAAACGGAGTGTCTTAACACTAGGTCCTCTCTGCCAACCCTGCTGTATGCGGAATATAACGTGAAACTATTAATAAAAATAGCTGAGCAAATCTTCATAATCGGATCATTCTCAAAAATATTTGCAGTTTTCCGAGGGAATTTCCGAAGGGATTCTATGCTGTCTTTGAACCTGTTAATACTTTCAGATCTCCATTATCAGCTCTCATAGGAAAGTCTCGTGTGACTGTAAACACGACAGTGGTGGACGCGCGGGTTCGAGTCCCGCTGCGTTCAAATTTTTATACGTTTTCTAAATAAGTATTTTTCTTTCCTAAGTGTGGAATAACACTTTAAAAATGTTTAAAAATACGACAGTGGTGGGCTTCATTCGCACTCAGGGCGAATTAATTATTTTCTTTCTCTATGGTCAAAAGACAAAGTGCGGCGTTGAGCTACGCCATACTACCTGCAATACTACCAAAATTAGGCAGTGCTCGGGGGACGGATTTTCTTAACACTAGGTTCCTCCTGATTACCCTACTGCCATGCCTGCTGCTATGCGGAATTCAGCGTGAAGCTATTAACCTCAACGGGGAATCGAACTGCAAAGTTTACTTACCATAATACGTCATCGCCACTAAGTGATCGTTCATCATGATGATTGATTTTTTTACACTTAACACATTACAAAAGTAAAAAAAAACTAAAAAAGAGAAAATAGGATTTATTTTAATTTATGTGTATTTATTCATATTCATAAGTAATTTAAGAGTATTTAGTATCAATTTGTGCAATACAAAAAAAAGATATTTTTCTACTCGTACACCACAGAAATTGGGTACATATTTAAATCAAGTAGAGCCTTCAAAAAAAATGAAGTAAGACCAAACCTAGAAACATTAATAAAAATTTAATTCGCATTAAATCATTAGAAGTGCATATATGTTCACTGTTCTTATGTCAATTAACTTCTAATATATCTTTCCGAGAACACTCTTAAATATAAAGTTTAAAAAGAACCCACGACCATAGCGATTATAGCAACGTCTCGAAGATTTTTTTCTTTTTTTAGCATCACGCTGTATACAGCAAACAGTGTATTGTAGGCAAAGGTAACCTAGTGTTAAGACACTCCGTTATAGACACACCATCAATGTCCGAGGCATTGTTTGTTGAGGAGCGGTATTCAACGCCGCAATGCATCTTGCAACCAAAGCGAGGAAACTCAAATAATTCATTCCTTCCAGTAGGAATCGAACCTACAACCGTCGCGTTTACGGATATAGTTCCGCTATACCTACTAGGCCACGACGGCCTTGTCTTACTTACGTATATTATTTTAACTTCTATGACAATAACTACTACAGAATAGAAGTAGCTGTGATAACAAAAGCGTGTGGACAATAATAGGCTTGTAGTAATGTAGGTTGAGTCGATAGTTTTTTTTTATTTAGTGTATTTTTTTATGTACACGCTGTATCCCGTATATAGCGAGGGAATGTAGTGGTAAGACACGTACCCTACGCACCACTGACAGGGTGGCGGAACTCAACGCGGTGCTTTGTCTTGTTACCCGAGCGAGGGAATGAAATTCTCCCATGTACGAATCTAATCTACTGTAGATACCGTTGCATTAATAGTTTTTTATGTTTTAACAATAGGTTCCCTTTGCCTACTCTGTGAGAGACAGTGTGAAGCTGACTAAAAAATTAAAGACTTAATAAGCAAGCAAATGAAACCAGTCGCGGGGCGAAGGCCTAAGCGTGTGACAGTAAACGCGACGGTTGTGGGTTCAATTCGCAGTCGGCGGAATGAAATATTAATTATTTTCTTTTCTCGTCCTGATAACGAAGTAAATTTATTTAACACACAATGTCTAGAAAAAAGAGCAAAATATCGGTCAAGTGCGAGTCGGACTCGCAGCCGAAGGGTTCCATAGCATTGCCTATAAAAACGGTAGAACCATTACTTTTTTATGGAGGCTCTAATACTGCTCTATGATATGTTTATTTTATTGATTTGTTTTAGTATTTGATGCTATAGTGGCAATAGAAGTACATCATGTTCATAAATTTCAACTGTCTAACTGTAACGGTACATGAGATACAGCCTGGTGACGTAAAGACAGACAGACCGACAGCGAAGTCTTAGTAATAGGGTCCCGTCTTATTCTTTGGGTACGGAACCCTAAAAAGGAGAACGGTGTGTCTTATCAGTACCCTGCTATATTGCTTCTCTTTCTTATTTAAACTTGACTGTTTAGCATCTATTGTGCGTTCCGTTACGAAACGCCACCTTGACACGGTATACCTAATTAACCGACTGTGAAACGTGCGACCAAATATAATATACACAGCCTTGATTATTCGTTTTTTTGTTTTATATAATATTAGCTTTGTAAATATTTCTATGTTTTTTGTACTAATACTAGCGACCCACCCGCGGCTTCGCTCGCTTAAGCGTATTGATATATTATAGACATTTTTTACAAAATGTATGAAAATGGCACAAACACCCATCCTTATAAATTTTCACATTTATAATATTAGTAGGATAGGATAGTAGGACTAGATTAGTAGCGCGGTTTTGCTTAAAATAATGAATGCGTTAAACCAAATAAATTCTTCCTTCATATACTATGAAGTCGAAGAGTTTGTTTGGTTCAACGAGTTAATCTCAGAAACTACTAGTTCGGATAGAAAAAATCTTTTTGTGTTGGATTGTCCAATTATAGTACAGATTTTTCCAGACTAATGTTGTCAAAGAAAAAAGATATTATGTTTTTGTTTTTTTTTGCTCCACACTGTATCCCGCACATAACTTGTGTCTTAACACACTCCTTTCCTATTAAGATACTTTCATTAACCACTTTTCGACGAATTCTCGAGGTATTGCGTGTTGAGTGGCGGGATTCGAGCGAGAAAAAGGAAAATATTTAATATTTCATTCCCTCTCATGGGAATTGACTCTACAAACGTTGAGTTTAGAGTCAACCGCTTGTACCCTTGCGCCACCACGAGCTGATTATGGTTCCCTACGTTAAAAGCAAAAAATTAAACTCTTATTGGATCACCTTGTTTTCGTCTGTCAAGGCTATTTATCTCGAGATCGCGTGAAGTTATCAAGATGAAACTATTATAAAATATTCAAATCCATGGTCTCTTCGAGCACATAAAAAATAAAACTTCTAAGTCAATGCGGTTATGTACGAGTATTTATGCATTGTTTTTCTACATTTTGTAAGAAATTAGCCGCTAATGAAAAGCTATAGAGTAGCTCCCGTATAGGGGAGAGGGAGGTAGCTTTGAACAGGTGCACCTTTGAAAATATGTGTTAACAGAGCTATTTTAAAAAGAAATTTTGGTAGATTTTTTTTGAGTTGTGGCAGCACTAATCTGCACACGTGTCACTTGTCACCGCTGATATATGAGAGCCCGTGGTTGAGTTACGAGGAGTGTTTGATTTTGAGTAAATTTTTATGCATTTTTAAATAAACGCGTAAGGATCGCAGGGATCCATTTCTAGGTATATGGTTTTATTTTTTCCTCTTTTAGTTAGAATGTTTCATATATCATGCAATTAACTAGAAATCACTACAATTTTTAAACATTTACTTGAAAAACAAACGTTTGTAATTTTTTAATTACCACTGAGGCAGCTTTGAACAAAATAAAGGGGGCACTTTTGAATATTATTATATGTAAAAAAATACCGCGAAAGAAAAACAAAACTATAATTAACTTTTCTTCACAAGAAACTGATTCAAAAATGCATTTGGATCAGAAGAAAAAGTGACAATTTACTGTGAAGAGAATGAAGATACTGAAATCTGTGCGTATGAAGACTACGAAATGGAATTAGACTACAACTTAATAAATATTGGAGACTTCGTTTTAGCGAATGTCTCATCATCTGTGAATAATAAAAAAGTAGCTTGTATTTTTTTTTCTTTCTTGAGAAAGAGGACAAGTGCTACATTAGTTTTTCAAAAGTCTTACGAAGACTAGACTTGAGGCCAGTCACGGCGCAGCGGCACGAAGTGTGACTGTACAACCGACTGGTTGTGGGTTCGATCTCCACTCGACGAGATGAAATATTTACTTAAATTTATTATATATATATTTATATTTATTTAGTTGAGTTCTGCCACTCAACATGCAATGCCTCCAGAATTCGGCAGAAAATGGGGAACGGAATGTCTTAACACTAGGTTTCCTCTGCATACCGAGCTGTGTGCGGTGAACGTGAAGCTGATTTTTATTTCTTACGTAGACTACTTCCCCCAATTTCAGTTGTTGGTTACGTCACATACTACATCTATGTTTTCCTTTAAATTTAATTTTTCTAAGTTCAAATTAGGGTAGTAAGCTGTTTATTTAAAAAAAATTTTGTTTTATTTTCATAATATTACATTTATTCTATGATTGATCCCATAATGTTCACTTCTAGGAAGCCAAAGCTACCTTTTTGTTTGTACGTTTTTTAAAGTCTATTAATAATATTAAAGTTATTTAACACTAGTACAATCGCAATATTAAAAAAAAACTTTCTCCCACTTTCTGCCGAATTCTGGAGGCATTGCGTGTTGAGTGGCAGAACTCAACGCCGCGCTTAACCTCGACACCAGAACGAAGAAATGGAAATATAAATTTAAGTAAATATTTCATCTCCTCGAGTGGGGATCGAATTCACAACCAGTCGGTTTTGCAGTCACACCTCGTGCCGCTGCGCCACGACCGGCTGCAATATTAAACTAGGTATATTATTTTTTTCCTTTCGGTTGGCATCTGTCAAACTGTCAACATCGCATTCTTACGACTCCGTAATTAAAATATCATAACTTAGTGCTATAGTGACTATTTTCGCGTTTAAAAGTTCTAGACACATCACTAAACTTGTGCTCAAGGGAAGAACATATAAATTCAGCCCGAAAAGTGAGCAAAAACCGCTTGTCGAAAATCTACGGACTCCAAGGTTTTGAGGTTATAAATTATAAAAACGTCATCGAAAAAAATAGAACCGGAAGTGATCAAAACTGCCATAACTGTCAAAAGTAGGCACAAAGCGTTACTTTTTTCGATATTAAAATATGGACGAGCAATTGAAAATCCTGTTATCCCACATAAAAGATGAAATGGAGAAGTCAAACGAAAAACAAACACATTTAATTGCTGAAACCATTGAGAATTCGCTAGACGAGCGCCTGTTACCACTAAAACTCGAAAACGAAGCATTGCGAAAAGAAGTTGAGATAT
>JAATLQ010031107.1:0-10296 GCA_013421005.1 Heliconius erato x Heliconius himera | reverse complement strand
AATGCCTAAAAACGTGCTTTCTATGTATATTCTGTATACCAATTATATATTTAACTAATAATATATGTTACCAATTTAAAAACTATACAGGAGCTAATATAATTTATTTTACAAAGAATATCGTGAGTACTTATCCAAACCAATTAATTAATAATTAAGGCTGTTTGTATATCTATATTTCTTAAATGAATAATCATGTAATTCAAGCGGGCAAAGCCGCGAGCAGGCCGCTAGTAAATCATAAAAATGCTCCGACGCCCAACCCACCTTAAAGGCCGGCAACGCACCTATAGCTCCTCTGGTGTTGCACGGGGTCGTGAGCGGCGGTGATCACTTACCATCAGGTGACCCGAACGCTCGTGCGTGCAAAAATGCTAATAAATCTTTATAATTATAAGGAACATGACAAAGCAAATCGAGGTTTTTGCGGTAATCTTAAAGAAAACTGAATCGCACTGTTTACTGGCAAATAACCTCTTAAACGGCGACATAAGTTAAGGCTATAAAAAACAGACCCGACCTATTATGATGCTGATGTAAATATAGAACTGCCACTTATATATATTAATAACTTATTTATACTTGTCATACATACATATTTGAGGCCAGTCGTGGCGCGCGGCGCGAAGTGTGACTGTAAAACCGACTGGTTGTGGGTTCGATTCCCACTCGAGGAGATGAAATATTTACTTAAATTTGTATTTCCATTTCTTCGCTCTGGTATCAAGGCTAAGCGCGGCGTTGAGTTCTGCCACTCGACACGCAATGCCTCCAGAATTCGGCAGAAAGTGGAGAACGGTGTGTTTTAATACTAAGTTCCCTCTGCCTACCCTGCTGTGTGCGGGATACATCGTGAAGCTGAAGTATACGACAAGTTAAAGAAAATCATGTTGACACAATACATTTAAATTGATTGAGAGAGGAATGTACCTCTATGTGTGGGCCCCTTTAGTATTTCACATATGTTAATTAATAAATGGTGTCGATGTTAATATGAGAGCTACTTCGTAAGTTATATCAGGTCGATTTTTATTACCGTTTAACTAATATTTCTTTATAAGCGTCTGACTTTAGAGTCGCGAGTCGCAGTTCTGGGTTTGATTCCCACTTGGAGAAATGAATTTATTTCGCTCGCTTGAACTACATAATTATTAATTTACTGATACGCATTACCTTCGTAAGTACCTTTTTAAGTTCCAAAATGTTCAACAAAAATACGACGACGAAACGACCTTGGGAGCTCTTATAGTTTTAATTAAAGTTTCAGCAATACAAAATAATAGACAAAATAGTCGAGCTATGAAGATTAGAAAGTCTAAGATAAATCACATTTTATAGGAACTTCGGGCATAACCAATTTGAATCAGCGACCGCCTCGATAGTAACCAATACTGTTAATTACGCGCTGCGCTGATTGCTCTACGTATCGCAAGTATCCGTGTGTTACATATCTGACACACGAGTATACTCATATTAAATAGAATGAAACGTGTTGAATGGCGAAATACAATAATGCGCTTTCTGTATGAACCAGTGCGGGGATGTGGAAATTATGCGTTCCTCCAATTAGGAATCAAACTCACAACCGTCGCCGTGACTCTCTAAGCATCACCCAGTAGGATAAAAGAGCTATCGTGGCACAGTGTATCTAAACTATCTACAACTATGACAACATATTATATGCATTCCATTTGTATAATGATGAAAAAGCTCGAATATAATATATCCCCGACGAGTCATACATCTCCGCGCGTCGTCGTCGCTCACACTGTGAACGAGCCACATGTGCGTGGCGTTTACTAAAATATAGCGAGTTTTGATATCCACATCACTAGTGTAATGTTAATAATAATAACTTTGTTCTTATTTATTAGTAGAATGTATAGAAGTAAAGTATATGTTCATGAACTTTCAATTTGTCTGCTATAATCTTGTCACAATCTGTTCAAACGTTTCACAACTTAGAAAAGCAATAATGAGAATAAGTTAAGGGACGTTGAAACAAAAGAAGAAAGAACTAAACAATGTCAAGAATTCTATACCCAGTTATTTAATTTATATATTTAGTACGTTAAGACTCTCCTTTCCCCGCACTCCGACTAAATCTCTACATTCTACTCTCTACTTTATATTATAATTCCCGACTGCAAAGGAAAGGTTATGTTTTTCACGTGTATCTTGTATGTATGTAATATTCTTTATTACCTCATATCTCCGCAACCTCTGAACGCATTTACACAATTAAGACATCGTTAGATTCGTATTAGCAGCCCAAGTGTTCTTAGATAGGTGACGTTAAAAAAAACAATCATGGCAGCTGTGGGATCCCATTGGACTTAGTGAAAAAAAATCGTTTCGAATACCACAATATGGGTATCAAATTCAAGCGCTTAATACGAGGATTTCAAAAAGGTATATCATGATTATCATTACCATAATAAATTCTAACAAAAAAGTGAAAAATAATAAAAAATATTTGTAAAAACAAAAACCCCGACTGCATAAAACTAAAAAGAAAATAAACAAGCCCATTAGTTTATTAGGATTAACAGTCGGGACCTATAAGTGATTCTTTAATTAATAAAATCTTTACCAGGAACTCCGTATAATTGAAAGAGGTCCCGACTGTTAGTCCTAATAAACTATTGGGCTTGTTTATTTTCTTTTTAGTTTTATGCAGTCGGGGTTTTTGTTTTTACAAATATTTTTTTATTTCCTATAACGGGTAGACAATGTATATATAACCGGGACAGCCACACGAGCCCGCACGCGCACAGACGAGGTCGCATGTAAACGCTAGCGGGAAATTTAATAAAACGAATTTTTATTTGATCGTGCGCACGAAGTCGCCGCCACAAAGGCAATTTTTTCAACTTCACGCTTATAAGCCGACGTCGCTCCTCGTTTGATGAAACCGGGGAGAAATGGTTTTATATATATGGATATTCTTCTTAGATGTTTAGATCTCCCACATAATGTATAAGAAAATAATAGATTTTAGTGCCTGCCGTAGAGCAGGAATATAAGCGTGCGACTGTAACGTGACAGTTGTGGATTCTATCAAAATTAGAACTGTACGTGGGGAACGGAGTGTTTCAACACTAAGATTCCTAAATGCCTAAATTATATGCGCTTATGAGATAAAAGAAAAAAGGGAAGCCCTGAACAAGAATCTCTAGAAAGATAGTATATTTTTATGTACGCTAAAGATAGTCATGCGTAGTTTTGACGCATATCTTTTATTTGACCATAGATCGGAACATATTAATTATATATTACATATTACACATATATACCAATATTAAAAAGTACAGATAATAAATGAAAATGTATTTATTATATAGAAAAAAAAAACAAAACTTGAACCTCTTCTACAAATAAAGAAAAACTTGTGGATGTTAGTTTTTTATTCATAATTGTTTTTTTTTTAATAATTATAATTTTGTGTTATGAAAAAAATATTACAATATATTACATATTTACATCAGAAACATCAAAATCAACCAGAATCAGCTTTACCAATAATCAATTGTATGCTCTCCGCAAACGACTTTTTTACATATTTTGCATCTTGTATTTAACTTTCGCCCTATTTTATGACGGCAATAAACAAAATGATTATATTCTCGCTACTGTCTTGTATTTGTTATTTGTTAGCTAATTCTTGTCATCTGATTAAGTACTAAATATTAAAAGTCTATATATCATGGACATTTCTTTCATGTTAACTACAACACTACTGCAGACGGAACCCTTTACTAAGGCACTCTTTTATGGGAAAGGTTACAATTTTTTAGACACTTCATGTTGAGTATGAAGAAGCTTAAGGCAGCCGTTTGTCTTTTTACCAGAGCACTGACAATTATTTAGAACCCTAGAGTGGGAATCGAATCCACGACTGTCACGTTTACAGGCAGATGTATTTATCAGTAAATAATAACAAGTATATCTATAAAATTATTTATAGATATACTTGTAAATATATAAAATTATATCTATTTTATACTATAGATTGTTGCAGTGGTTCCTTGCCACTGTATCATTCAACAACCGTACAGAGGCGACGCGGCGAAGTGATCGTAAACAATGATTTAATAGAGACATAAGTACATCAATACGTGTTTACCGCTAAACTAAAATGAAAATTGTGACATCTTGTCTCGTATAAATGTCTTTTTGAACTTGAAGTGTTGCCAAAAGAGACATTTCCGGAGGAAAAAATGATTAAGATCTGTGAAAAACGTTTTATAGCTCCAGTGGGAGTGTACAAGTGTACTATATATTATATTATACTATACTGTGTGTCCCTGCTTTGTCCGCGCGTTTTAATTGGAAACAATAAATATGATTTATGTATTTGTATATATATGATATATTCTAATTCTCAGGAACAGTTAGTTTGAATTTTAAAAATATTTATGTTACATAGTCCACTTATTGAAGAAAGCTATATCACGTTAATCGTTTTGATGTAGCCTACTGCACCTGCGGTCAGAGTTACCTTGAGCACTAAGAGTGTATCACGTGTTACACGGACCACGTGGGTCAGCGGGCACTTTCTTTTACGCAAAATTTTGTACATATGCCATAAATCTTCTTAAAAAAATCACCTTTACGCTGTATTCCGCATACAGTAGAATAAGCAGAAGGAACTTAGAGTTAAAACACTCCATTCCCCACTTTCCGCCGAAATATGGAGGCATTGAGTGTTGAGTGGCGGGAAAGAACGAGATGGAATAAATAAAAACCTTCCTAATTTACTTATTACTGTATAAATAAATATTTGTCTGAAGACCAATTAATTAATATTAACAAGCACAAGTCTCAGAGAGAGCCAGAATTCCTCAGTCAATTTGAATAATTTATGGCAATGTAAATAATATTATTTGCGACAAGTTTTCACAGTTTACTGCTTTCGTGATTTTAAAAAGAATCTTACGTTGAAATCACTTTAAACATACCGTAAACAACGAAGCAGATCATTTTTTTTTTACATTTCGCTGTATCGCACATACAGCAGAGATAACAGAGATATCTAATATTAAGACAATCCATTCCCAACTCTCCCTGGAGTGTTCCTGTTCCGCCTAAGATATCACGTGTAGAGTCGCTAACTTCTAACTTTATCTCATTACTATAACTCATTCCACATGTGGAAATCGAAACCACGACCATTATGTTTACAGTCAGGTGCCACTGCGCCATGACGGCCTCACAAATTTATTTTAAGTCCACAGTTTTGTGATTTGCAAACACACAGGTACAGGCTGTTTACAAAAGAATGTAGGTCCTATAACTAACACTATAAACACGCTTTAGTAGGTCCACAATATTTCTCCGTCGGGACATTAAAGACTTACTTATGAGTTGCCTTGTACCTGTGACTAGTTCAAATATGGTCGTAATTTTATAAATAAATAGTATATTGATTTAATATCAATGTAAATGTTATCATAAACGTTGTACCTAACTTTTTGTCATGTTTTGATTAGGGCTTTGAAGTTGGTTCTTACTCAAGTTCGCGCTATGTGGTAGATTAAACTGACTTATAAAAACTAATATTATTTATGTGTATTGTTGCAGGTAATTTTCAACGTCTTTAATAATACATCTAGATGTTTTGTGTAAAGTAAGTATCTGTTATTTTTTTAAATAGTTGGTATTTGACTGAATGCGATAGTCGTGTCACGGTCCACAATGTCAGTTCATCATGCAAAACGTTCTTTTTACATACATCATACAAATACGCAAAAAAAGGCAGGGAAAGACCTCAGTTGACCTCATTACTCCACAGTATCTGTCATATACGAGGAAGGTCATGTGAGCAGCATGAGGAAGTCCCGGAAAGCATGAATGTACGGGTTAAAGATAGTGGACGAGACGAAAGAGGTATCCAGAGACGGTAGCGTTTGGCGCTTGGTTCCCTCTGGTTACTCCGCTAGGAATAAAGAGTAAAGTTAAAACAAACACAAAAATATACAAAAATATTCACTTTATTCGAATCAGACATAATATTCCTATCTCAGCACATTCACGACTGACAGGCGTCAGCGACTTAACCCACATCGTCTCTACTGAATCGACGTGGATTTCGAAAGCTCCATACAAATAGTCTATAGATATGAGCGAATGATTTATTATTGTAACTGACAACATGAGAAAGCTGCATTACATTAATCATGAAAGACAGTCGAGTAAATAATAACAAAAATCACACATTAGAAGAATAGAAAATTTATAATTGTATGTTGACCTCAATTAATACCTTTTGTAGTATAGCCTATGTACCTATTTGATGTATATACCTCTGAACGAATAATATTGTATGTATGTATCTAAGCAATCCTGTATATAGCAGAGTAAGTAGAGGTCACCTAGTGACTTGTCACTAGGTGACCTCTGCTTACATTCTAGTATCTTGATACATCGTTACTTACTTTTCACCCAATTGCATTGCATGAGAAGAAGAAGAAGTGAACGCCGAGCTCTGTCCCCAGAACGAGAAAAAACGATATTGTCCCTAATACGTCTTAAAGTTCAGTAAATAAAGTTGCGGGCGACGATTACTTTAAAATATTAAAAAATACCTCTATAATACTCACAGACGCACCTCGTCTGCTCGACGTCTATATTTTATATTCTTAGCAATTACAGAAATAATGCAATCATTTTCTTAGAAACTAAATGTGTGTTGAAAGAAAATTTAAACTTAGAAGTTAATACAAATGTATTTTTTTATAAACAATATAAAAAAAATGTTGAGGCCAGTCGTGGCGCAGCGGCACGAGGTGTGACTGTAAAAACCGACTGGTTGTGGGTTCGATCCCCACTCGAGGAGATGAACTATTTACTTAAATTTATATTTCTATTTCGTCGCTCTGGTGTCGAGGCAAAGCGCGGCGTTGAGTTCTGCCACTCAACACGCAATGCCTCCAAAATTCGGCAGAAAGTGGGGAACAGAGTGTCTTAACACTAGGTTCCCTCTGCCTACCCTGCTGTGTGCGGGATACATATAACTTCAGCGAATATTAGTAATCAGTTCTCTCACAAGTCGCCGCGTTGTCAGCCAGTACCGCCCCCGCGGGGTCTCTAACTTGTTATTAACTGAATTAATCAACTCTCCTTATTATTTTTCCTAGAAACGTGTCCCTAAAGAGTTGTCAAAATCACGTTTCTTTAAAATTTTATGAAGTCAGGGAACATTTTGAGAAAAAAAAAAGTTAATTAAATAGACAATATTCAGTTCACATCATGAAGAAATAAAATACTAAGTCTAGCCACAAATACTGTGACAATTTAAAAATAAACAAAACATTACTACCGAATTTGGAATCTGTCATTTTTATACAATTACTAGAGGGCGCGCGCGGCTTCGCCCGCTTATTAGGAGTGAATTCTAAATAAACCACGAAACACGTGTTCAATAGAAAGTTTTTAACAGTCTGAATTAATTTTTTTATAAAAATCGGTGGCATTTTAAAGATTTTTCCATATAAACTTTCAACCCCTTATTTGAACCCTTAGGGAGTGAATTCTTAAAAAACCATGAAACACGTGTTCAATGAAATATTTTTAAGAGTCTGAATTTCAGATTTTATAAGAATCGGTACAGATTAATTTTTTTTTCCATACAAACTTTCAACCCCTATTTCATCCCTTTAAGGTTAAAATTTTTCAAATTCCCTTCTTAGTGGATGTCCAGAATATGAAAATAAACATCTGCCCAAATTTCACGTTTCTACCATCAGCGGTTACGGCTCTGCGTGCGTCTTACCTCAGTCAGTCAGCACAAGTCCTTTTATATATATAGATTAAGGTTATTTTTTTATTTTTGCACCAATATATTGTAAAATATGGAGTGGAATGATAGAGGGAACCGAATTGCCTTGATTGTATTACGTAAAGTACCTATGGAACCAAATACTATTTTTAACCCTTCCTTTCATCCATACGCTTGGTATTACTTAAATGTTTGCAAAACGGGCTATTGATAGATACAATGAAACCTCCTCTGTGTGACACAGAAAAAGATCTGGCCGCTCACGTAATCTTCGAAAGAAAAAGGCGATCAAAGCAGTAAGGAAAAGAATTCAAAGAAGTCCTGTCCGAAAGCAAAAGATTTTATTTCGTTAGATTAAATAGCACATAGAACCATGTAAAATAAAAGGCTAACTTAGGACTTGAAGTTAATAAGAGACGCACTAGTCATTTATTAACTGATTGTCTCGTGTGCCTCGTACGCTGCTTAATCCTTAATTTTGACTATATTCCTTTAAAAATCTAAATATTTGATACATAACGGTAAATCTCACCGTTTGTTGAGTGAGATATACGACTCATCTTTGTACAACAAGCGTTTACTTGAATCATTTCTTGATCTGATTATATTCTCAGCGCTGATAAATTAACTGGTTTAATAAATTATGAAATACGGCCGCATGCTGCGTATCAGCGTAGATGACAGATACTATAAAAAATACATTATGTAGACAATATTTATTCAGCAATATACTAACTTTTTTTCAGCGTCGCTGTATGTACACAGCAGATGGAACATAATGTTAAGACACTCCATTCTTCATTTTCCGCCGAGTTCTTGCATTGCATATTAAGCGGCGGAGATGAACGCCGCGCGTTGCCACATTCAATATTTCATTTCCCAAGTATTATAAGAGCAATCGATATTCTAAAATAGTTACATTTTATGCCCCTGCGCCACGACTGGCCTCTATATCTTTAAATCTAAGATAGTTAATATTCTCTCATATCTCTTTATAATGTTAAAAATCATTAAAGAATTAAATATAATTGTTCTTAGTACATCAGGTTTTTTTACTATTAAATATAAATATAAATTATAATGTTACTAAGAGTGAAATCCTGACTTTCCTAATACTAGCTGTGCTGTGTTGAAGCGCAACATCTCAAAGGGCAACTTCATTTTATATCAGACTTTCCGTGAAACTTTAGTCCTCACAAAGTAAGCAGAGAGGAGCTTATGAACAATATGTAATTAGATACTGAAGTATGACGTCTGAAACAAGAAAAAGCTTTGCAAATTCTTTAATGATTTTTTTCAGCTTTTCGCTCTTCTAGTACTACACGGGTCTACGCGGTGATCACTTATCGTTAGGTGACCTGAACACTCTCTTGCCTTCTTTTTTATATATTTTATTAAATAAAAGTTATGCAAACAGAATCTAATATTAAAACGATCCGTTTTCCACATTTCGTCCAAATCCGAACACTTCGTGTTGAGAGAGCGCAACTCAACTCCGCGCTTCTTATCAAAGTGGAGAAATATACTCTGAGAGGAGATCAAACACAGAAGAAGAGGGAACCGCCGTGTCTGTTGTTATGTTATTACCATTGCTTCTCTCTTATATAATCAACTTTTATAATTATTACAACTCTCATATACTTCGTGAGCAGTAATAGCTCTTAAATATATATCTCTATTCTGTACTGTCTTGGACAAAGCAGATGCTCCGTGCTACTTGGCAGAATCTGAAGCTGCACTTTATTCAGAGTGTTTGATTGTCTTCACCATTTTAAATGAAACCATAGTTTTAACTACTCTATAAAACCTTATACAATAAAAACTATTTTTATTTATTGTTTGTGGTCACAGCCGATTTATTTTTAGTTTTTCTACGCTGCTGCTGCTTCTTGTGTTCTGGGAATAGATGTATGTACATAGGATCATTTCAATGCTCAAGACAATTAGTGTCCTGATAACGTAACTTTACGTTTTACGTTTTTCACGCTTATTCCCGCATTGCACTTATATAAATCACGCCCTTGTGAAATTGATATAGAACCATTAGAGGGCGAGTATCGTGGTAACCTTCATACATAAAATCGCTTAGAATTTATAAATCGTAAATGTATACTTTTTAAAACTTTTATCAAAAATCCGTGGTCACGTGCAACTTCTCTACATTCATGATTTAACTCTAAACGTGGAATGAACTTATAAATGTGACTTATTGAACTATCCTCCTCCATTCCCAATTGTTCTATATCACAGCGAAAGCACAAAAGGCAGGACAGTAGAATGCCATCAAAAACATCCTGTAAAAAACCCAAGTCTCGCAGCTCAGTCTTTCTACCGTAAAAAGTTGTGAGATCCATGTAATATCAAGTCGGTTAATCTATTTAGTCTCTACTTAAAGGACCTTCTGTCTTAAGTTATTACAGTAGTTATCATCATGCCAATATTAAAAATATTTTACGTTTTAAACAAATAGATTGACTTGGACATCGCATGATTTGATTATTAGTATGTATCACACT
>JAATLQ010031106.1:0-10295 GCA_013421005.1 Heliconius erato x Heliconius himera | reverse complement strand
TTCTTCCGCCAGTTCTTCTCAGCACTGAGGTTCTTTACTGAACTGGTAGTAGAATCGTGCCTACTCGGAGTCGCTGGCTGTCCTAGCGATAACTGAGTATTTTCAATTAATGATTTCTATATTACATTCCCACAACTCTGAGTCTAGTGTCAGTTCAGACAAACAGCTGCAGGGTGTGTGCTGTGCGTGTTATTCTACGACGGTTCTGTTTAAAAGAGGCGTTACAATAACAGTGAATAGAAATTATATTTATATTGAAACTAAGGTATATAATAAGAGCACGTAGGTAATAATTATAATATGAAATATACTATATTAACGAATTCATACGGAAATAATAAACACGTCACATTATACATGCAGCATTCAATATTATTAAGATACGATAAGTAAATAAATAGGTTAAGAAATATACACGAACGTTAAATGGGTATATTAATGTAATGCCCTCTAAAGAAGCAAACTGAAGTGGATTCACATAATCGGCCGCCTAGCGGTAGTGAGTTCGATCTGATATGTGAAGCAGAGAGTTATATGTTATATAATTATGGCTATTGCCTACGTATTATAATCTTTACTCTATTGCTAATATTTATATTAGACTTCGGTCTTTGCATCAGAATAATTGATCTTTCGCAAAACCATTATAAGAATCATACATATTAACTATTCCGATCCGTCCCGGAGGGTTCAGAGCCGAACGGCCGGAATCCACGGTAAGTGGCGGGTGCGGGGCCACTCACTATCCCCCCTTAGTTATAACTATCAGTAATGACTGGGTATAACAGAGAGGAAGATAGGACGTCTACGATATTCTTTAGAAATATCACGAGAGAATGAAACGGACAGACAATGACATTTTATTTATCATAATATCTTTTATTTGTATTTATATTAAAGTTATTGTACATTTTATATTTATATTGTTACCTCTGAATCTCTAAAAGATCTCGGATTACTTACGATCACTACGAAAGAGTTCTAACTATATTAGACGTATCACGAGCCATACTAAAATATTTAAAATTATTATTTAAATATTTTATTGAGTGTAGGGTGGGATGTCAGTTACAGTATAAATAATAATGTCAGAATTACTATTAGGGTAAAATCAGGATAAATGCCTTAATGTCATCATCCCACTTTCTAAAAATCCTATTTACAAAAATAAAATTGGGAATATGTTCTTAAATATATTCTACACGCACCTGCGTATATTCGTATTCGTTTGAAAGATAATTTGTTTGTTTATTTTTTGCGCTTTATGAGCGGAAATATTTCAAGCAAACGCTAAAAATGCTTCATCATTTAAAATGTAAATATTCATTTCTTCATATACTAATTATACATAACAAAAAATAATGCTAAGATTTGAATCACTTTCAATTAGGTACACAAAAAAACAATACGTATGAAATAAAAAAATGTACCAAGCAATTTGATTTCAAAGAAAGTTTTCTGTTCCCAATATTCAAATTGATATAAAGAAAGATTGTCAGTTTGTATAAAGATACATAAGAACCCTATTGCGATAATAACGCTTATAGTACTGCTATTTGCATTTAGAAAAGATATTATTCGAAATGTTTTTATGTATTTGTTTGTGAGAATGCATCTGAGAGGGTTCATAGGAATATGAATTCATCATAATTGAAAAAGAAGGCATTTAAATATGTTAGAAAATATTGAATTCTTATTGGAAATACTAAGTAACTGAGTCCCTGTATAAGGTAAAATTAAGCAGAATATTAATAATAAGTATAAAAGTACGAACCATGTACCACTAATGGATGAAAAAATAAATACAAAAATATTGAGCACTAAACAGAATACATTGTGTGCAATTTAGGCGCAAAGCGAATAGAGAATAGAGAATAGACATTCTTTCTGCCTATCCTACTATGAGATAGAGCTAAAAAAATTCTAAAAAGCTCAAACAAACTACTATGAAGTCTAAGTAAAACGATTACTAAAACAACGCAAAATCCTAACGAAACGTAAAGTTTGTAACCAGGACTCAGTGTCTAGTTAACTTGGTACTTACTGTTCCTGCATGTAATTACCAAGTATTCTCTTTTGTGGATACTTTAATCAAATAAGTATTTAAATTATTTTCAAGCTGTGTCGTGTGTAGAAGAAACGAGCGATGTCGAAAACAAGAATCAATCATTATTACATTATTATTATTTAAAACATATTACTTATAGGCCATCGTGGCGCAGGGGCACCAGCTGACCAGACTGTTAATGAGACAGGTTGTGGGTACGTTTCTAACACGAGGAAATTAAATTTTAATAATTTCATTTGTTCACTCTGGTAACGAGGCAAAGCACGGCGTTGAGTTCCGGCTCTCAACACGCAATGCCTTCAGAATTCGGCGGAAAGTGGGAAACGGGAGTGTCTTAATTATCTTAACACTACGTTCCCAGGTTTCTTCTGCCTACTTTTATATGTGCGGCATATAGCATACAAGCTAATAACAGTATACCGACTGAAAACGCGATGGTATTGGGTTCAATCTGTAATTGGTCCAAAAATGGAAAGTGAAAAAAGCGCGAAGCTGTTTATTTTCAAATAAAAATAAATACTTTATACAAAACTCATATAACATTGTTTGTTATATCACTATGAATAGTTGAACCTAATTAGCGCTCGCAGCGGTATTTAATTAAATGTCTTACAGAATCCCGTGTCGTTTCCACGTGACATTCCGGCACGCCACCGCCATGTTGAGAAATTTTATTAACTTCTCGCAGCAGAGTAGGCAGAGGGAACCTACTGTTAACCCGACCGAGGCCGCGCCACGACTGACCTCGTTAAATTGAGAATTGCTCAATAGAAGAAAAAGAAGTGAAGCATAAAGCAATGAAACATTTAACTCTTTGACATTACTCCCAAGAACGATGTCTCGGGAATAACCAGAGCGCATTATAGCAATTTCGAAGTAAATTGTGTACTGTAAGACATTACTACAATAATAAAATAGAATAGGATAGAATTTTAAAATTTTTTTTGTCTTATTATTTTGTAGTCTACAATTTTTCTAATATTATTTCAGAAAGGATTAATGACTAAATACAATGAATGTTGATCTGTAATTGAGTGAGTTGTAAGCGCTAAGACGACCTAGCGTTCAACATCTTTTTTTTTTTTGAGACCGGTCGTGGCGCAGCGGCACGAGGTGTGACTGCAAAACCGACTGGTTGTGAGTTCGATGCCCACTCGAGCATATTGAAATATTTACTTAAATTTATATTTCAATTTCTTCGCTCTGGTGTCGAGGTTAAGCGCGGCGTTGAGTTCTGCCACTCAACACGCAATGCCTCCAGAATTCGGCAGAAAGTGGGGAACGGAGAGTCTTAACACTAGGTTCCCTCTGCCTACCCAGCTGTGTGCGGGATACAGCGTGAAGCTAATTTATTTTTTTATTTTTTTTTATCTTTTTTTTGTTATAAGGTTAAGTGCGAGTCGGATTCGCCTACCGAGGCTTCTGTACCAATTTCAGAATTGTAGGTCAAAAGGAAGTAAAATTATAATAAATTTTAACCTACAACTGTCACGATGAAAAATACAATACATGAAAACATATCACCAGCGACCATTGTAAAAATAAATTTAAAATTATATATTGCACCTAATTGAAAAGACTCCATCTTTTCCAACTGTCGAAAAAATGAACGATATCGTAAATTATGGCGGCCTTCCGCGTAATGAATACAATAAAATGTAAAGTGATTTAGTACAGTTAACAGAGACTTACCGAGCAGTCGTAACGGAAAATATTACGGGTTATTCAATTTAAAGGTTATTTTGGGGCTTACGAATTCTTCTGAGCTCGCTAACGTTTATTATAAATGCAGTAGGTTCTTGGCATAAAAAATATGTTTCTAAGTTCATCTCTATTATCAGAAGACATGTTATAGAAGAGATTAAGTAACGAATTTTAAATAATAAATAGGTACAAAAGTACTGATAAATTCACTTATTTTAAAATTTCCTGTAGGTACTTCAAAGTAAATAAAATATTATTTCTATAGTGTAATTTTTATTTAATTTTGTGCATATCAGTATAGTATTGAAATTGGAAATAAAAACTTCCATTAGTAGTTCCAAAAAAAACACTATCTAATGAAAAAAAACCAAAATATTTAATTCCAACTTAACAAAGTACAACAATAAAACAAAATAATCAAGCCAACAAATATTTCTTTTATAAATCGTCTATGTTCCGTATATTCGCTAGTAAATATTTACGCCCAGTCCAAATTTACATTTAAGCCAGCAAGGCCAGGACAATACTGCGGATGGCCTTAAATGACCCATTCGAGGCAGTTGCTTTGACTGAAATTAGTCACATTTGCATGGTAGACTCGGTAGCGTCAAACGTTATCACTGGAGAAAGCCTTTTATGCAATAGGATTAGGGTATTCGGGAATTTGGGCCTAATATTTGTTGGATATGATAAGCTCTTTTGATTAAGTTTGTCAATTCTATGATTATTTAAAAATTTAAATTTGATATTTAAATATATTACTTAGAAATATATGTATTGATGTCAATTTAAAATATTATTTCTATATGTTGACCTGGCTGGACTTAGCAAGAGGGATATGTAGTGAGCTCCTACTCCTTAAGCTAGGAATAAAACGAAAACTAAAAAAAAAAATTTCGAAAATAAAACAAATTAAATTTTCCTTTACACATTTCTGCTCTTTTTAATTATTTAAGAATATTCTCTTTAACGTAAAGATGTTTTAACTAACAAACAGCTAGCGAGAATGGGGTCAAATGTGATTTTGAAACGCGGACACAAACACGTAGCCTTGCTGTGATAACGACACTTGGAAATCTTATCCTTGTTAATATATATTCTAAGTGAAATGTATAGAAATAAAATGTAAAAAAATATTATTTTTAATTAAAAATAAAAAAGTTTAAAAAGTAACATATGGTGGTTTTAAAATAATATACTGAATATTTATATAGAGTGGAAAGGAGTGTCTACGCACTAGGCTCTCTGCCTACTCAGGCTACAGCGTGTAAAAATATTTATAGGTGAATTAAAGTAAACCAGTTTGCCGGTACCACTCACGTGACTGATATAATATTTGGAATATTTTTATTTCTTATTATTTAGTATCACATTTCATCCCTTGAGGAGAACGGAGCGCACAATGCGACGGTCTCAATCATTTAGCAAGCTATTTCTAATGGACATTCAGGTTTAGACGAGTACTTATTCAGAAAATTTTATACATTCTATTTTATTGAAACAAAATAAAATGAGAGTATTAACGATTTTTAGAATTCGCTTTGCCTCGTTATCAGAGCGATGAAATGAAAATATTAAATATTTTATTTAATAAAGTGGAAATCGAACCCACAATCTGCCGCGTTTACAGTCGCATACTTGTACTCCTGCGCCACAATTGGCTTCTGGACTTTCAGAATGCAGCATTAATACGGACCTGTATTTTTTTACCACTTAAAAAACATCGTGCTGGTATCTTGCTTTGTGGGGTTATTTAAGTTTATTAAATAGATATTATTTGTTCCGTATTATGTTCAAGGTATAATATTTTTTTTCACAGAAATATAATAAACCATATAAATATACTATATAAATATATCTAATAATTATAATAATTTGTTTCAGGTACGAATTAGCCAACAAAAGATATTACTTTACGGCACTTTGGTGAGTTAGTCATTCACAAAGTTTGAGCAATATTTGTTATAAATATTATAAATATATCACGTATAGTACATTTTACATATAGCAACTTATCATAAAATCTGAAATATATAAATTTCCTATAATCTAGACTATTCAAATGCTACCTCTACAATTTACAAGAGTTCTTACATATTATTGACCATTGCATATAGGAAATAATATCAACTTAAGAATTTTCACTTCTTTCACACAATCTTGAGACCGTCGTGGCGCAGCGATACAAGCGAGCGACTGTTCACGCAATGTTTGTGTTCAATTCCCACGCGAAGAAAACAAAGTGTTGCGTGTCGTCACTCAACACCCAATGCTCAGCATCTGGAATTCGAATGAAAAGTGGAGAATGGAGTGTATTAATACTAGTTTTTACTTCGATCTCCGTTATATGCAGGGTGCATAAAGGGAAAAAATGAAAAAAAAAAATACTTCAATGTTTGTAAAGCTTAAATTCGTCCGTCTCAACCGGCACGCCTAAGAGCTCAACGTGAGCATGAAATATGACACATTTATGAGACCAGCTTAGTGCTGTGACGTCTAGCTGGTTGAACACTAGTCCCGTTGGTTACTATGGTCGTATTCAAAAGCTACGTTAGGTATTTAATGGATTTCAAAGAGTTGTGTAAAAATATAAGCTTGTTTTATTATTTTTTTCTGTAAATATTAATAAGCAACATATAATAATATATCACTTCAAAACACACTGTATACGTATATGGCCATCGTAGTGCAGTGCAGTAGGACAGTATCTGACTGTAAACAAAATGGTTGTGGTTGTGGGTATGATCCTCGTCTGGGGAAAAGTATAGATTTTCTTTTACCGGCTCCGGTAAAACAAACTACAGTGTCTGGAATTCGAGCAAAAGGAGAGAATTTCTCTTTGCCTACCCTCATATGTGAGATTAATTGTAACCGATAATTTAAATTATTTGAAAAAAAAATATAAATGCCTTCAGGGCACAGGGGCACAAGCACGCGACTGTAAACGCGACGGATGTCCCACCCCATTCAAAGGGAATGAAAATATTAGTACTCTCATTTCCACGCTTTGGTAACAAGACAAAGCGCGGCGTAGATTTTCGCCACTCAACAAGCAATGCCTAGAGAATTTAACGGAGAGTGGGTAACGAAAGTGTCTTACTGGGAACGGAGTGTCTTAACACCGCGCTAGGTTCCCAATTTCCTCTGCCTACCTTGCTGTGTACAGGATACAACGTAAAGCTAAAAAAAAATATTGAAAGAAAATTGTTCAAATACTTATACCAAAACTATATTCAAAATGACAAATTGCAAATCTAATTAACAAGGTAGAAAACACAGTTCAATCTGCCGGACGCTAAGTAGCCGTTGAGGTGAATGAATAATGAGGATTTTATTTTACTTTCGACTCCACTCGTTACAGTTGACCCTTGTCTTTTTGTTTCAACTATTAATTCGTCGAAGGAAAATGTTTGTTTTTTTTGTTATTTTGTCTGAGTTGATTTATTCCTAGTGGATCAGTGTATTCGAAGCTAAGTCATGGACACACGAGTGTTTAGGGGTTCTGATCTGGGAACAGAACACTTTCTAGTGGTCGTTGCTAGAATAAGGGGTCTGTTCGCAGGTTGGCGCAGCTACACGAGGTGTCCAGACTTGGAGTTGAATTATCGCATAAGAATTCTAGTCCGACTAGAAAGGAATATCAAGAAAGAGTTTCCAAAAAGCTAGACAGCAGTGAATCTGGAAATGGAAATATTGAAGTATGCTGGCAGAATCTTAGGGATTGTGTGAAGGAAGTAGCGATAGGGGTATATGGTAAAGGAAAAAGAGGCTTTAACAAAAAGCGTGACGAATGGTGGGATGATGAAGTGCAAGATGCTGTAGAAAGAAAGAAGAAGGCATGGCAGGATTATAAGGTCTCTGGTAAGGATAAAAGTATGAGAGAGATAAAAAAGAAAGAATATAAGCTGCAAAAGCACCAGACGAAAGTACTGATAAAGATGAAGCGTGAAAAGCCAGAGAATGAAAGAGATGAAAGGTAACGAACTACTTCAGGGAAAACACGAAGCTTTTCTGGTAATTGGGTAATAGTCATAAAATAGGCAAAACTACACAAATAATAAATATAATATACTTCTCATGTGTTTTCTTATTAGATACTTACATAACAATATATTTTTTAAATTACATATTTTTAGTAAAATTAAATCAGCTTCATGCTGTATTCCGCACACAGCAGGTTAGGCAGAGGGAATATACATTTAAATAAATATTTCATCTCCTCGAGTGGGGTTCGAATCCACAACCAGTCAATTTTACAGTCACACTTTGTGCCCCTGCGCCACGACTGGATTTATTTTTAGTACTTCAATTAATTCAGTCTCACAGCTCACTTCACTTAAAGGATATATAATCGTGATGGCGGTCCACTCTCATTACTTCCGAGTTTTTACTGCCGCTTCCCTACATCAGGGGGTGATAAATAGTCTCTTGTAGGCGGAAGCGTCTTCGTTAGTTTATTAAACTGTCGGTCGTAGAAGTGAGAAGCAAAATGTTTGTGAAAAAAAAATGTTTATTTACTTTTTTTTTAAGTCACAAGTATAGAATACTTATAATATTACGGAGTATTCAATTTTACACATGTATGAAATTAGCCCGCGTCGCTCCCCACAATAAAAACACTGTAAAAATAAAACAATGGATCGCTGGTTCAGAGTTGGGGCCAGTTCTGAACCAGTTTATTTTTTATTTCACACTGTAATAACAAAATCAGTCAACAAATCATTAATATAAGTACTATTATATGTTTTCCAGTTAAGGCCAATCGTGGCGCAGCGGCACGAAGTGTGACTGTAAAATCGACTGGTTGTGGGTTCGATCCCCACTCGAGAAGATGAAATATTTACTTAAATTTATATTTCCATTTCTTCGCTTTGGTGTCTAGGCTAAATTCTATAAGGAAAGGAAGGAAATCAGAAAAAAATCACATTTTTTTCTATAAGATTCTAAATAGGTATTTATGAAATAGGATGTAAAAAACTGATAACATAAATAAAATAATTGAGCATCCTAAGTACCTTATCATATTTTTGTAATAAGAAAAATATACTTTTCTCTATCACCGGAAAATTTATTCAAAAATAAAGAAACGTATATATAAGATTATTTGGTGTAGACAGAAGTCTCGTTGGAGTTATGATGCTACATCTCTCTGCTACATTATATCGCTTCTTAGGTGCAGCAACGACGCAATTGCACTTTTTTAAAAGAAATTAAATATATGAGTGCATACGAAGAGAATTTACAAACTAATATTGAGTCTCCTATAATATAAAAAAAAGCCAATACGTTGTTCTTGCACCAAACAAGCGTTATTATGAATTGGATTTGGATTTAGATAACACTTTTAGTAATATGAATGTTAGTAGTAATGTGCAGAGGTCAGTCAGCCAGTAAACGCGACAGGTTGTGGGTCAATTTCCACTCGAGAAAATTAAGTATGTCATATTTTTTACCTTTATCTCGCTCACGGCAACGTAGCAAACGCGCGTTGAGTGCTGCCATTTAATACGCAATGTCTTCACAATTTGGCAGGCCGTTAAAGGCCACGAATAAAATTATTTCTTATATATCTTTTATGTACAGACACCGATCCGTTACGATTTTATTATAAGTATATAATATAATTTTTTTGAAACCCAAAGCTCAAACATTTAAGTTTTTCTAAACAAAAAAAATAACCTTTTTTCAATACGAAGCCATTAAAAATATCATGTCAACACAATAGACGATTCTTATAAGTTTCTTTTTCGATAAAATAAACAAGAGTTTACGTAAAAATTGCAACAGCCGCACGTCTACAGCAAGCGTATATAAAAGCAAAATGTAAGAGGACTTACCAAAAACATTGAAAACGTCTTAGTATATGAGATTCCTCTGGCATCTTGCATTCAGCTGATTTATTCATCCTTTTTACATGACTCCCGTAAAAATGTTGATCTGTTTTCGTTGTTTAGCTCTATTCGCTGTATAAAATATTCCAAGTTACCGTATCGGGCTGTTCTTACTCGTTTTATTGTTATTAGAATAAAATATAGATATTCGATATATCGTGCTATGATCACCCTTATTTTAGATATCCTTGTTCCTGTAATAACTCACATTATCAATTTTTCTTTATCCTCTAGTCAGTTTCCCGTGATGTGGCGTATGGCATTTGTTCTCCCACTCCCTAAAATATCTAATCCTACGCTACCGTCACATTTTCGTCCTATTTCAATCCTCCCTTTCCTCTCCAAAATTCTTGAATCCACTGTTTACCAACAAATCTCTAGTCATTTCTCTAGATGCAACCTATTAAATCCATTACAGTCCGGATTTAGAACTGGTCACAGCACAACTACTGCTTTATTGAGAGTTACTGAAGACATTAGATCTGCAATGGAAAATAAGCATTTAACTGTGCTTATTTTAATAGATTTCAGTAATGCATTCAATGCAGTAGACCACGATCTTCTTATTGCACTCCTATCCTATGCTAATGTCTCCAACACAGCTTTACAATGGTTTTCGTCTTATCTTCAGG
>JAATLQ010031105.1:0-10293 GCA_013421005.1 Heliconius erato x Heliconius himera | reverse complement strand
CTGTTGTTTATAATTTCTTTCGTTTAAGTTTTCTGTTGTTTGTGTCATTTGTTCAGGTGTGTATTTTTTTAAACAATTGGGACATTCTTATTGGAGCTACGAGGAGCTAAATGCGGGTTGCATTAAGGTTTCAATAATTTTCACATTAGTAATCTTAAGTGCTTTGCAAACATAGGTACATTATATGAATAATTCAGTAGTTAAAGCGGGCGAAGCCGCGAGCGGGTCGCTAGTTTTATATATCTGTGTTATATAATAAGTAATATTATGTAACACAAATATATAAAATAACAGTAACAGTAACAGTAACATATGAGATCTAAGTAATAACATTACTATATTGTTCCTTCGAGTAAAAATCATGGACCAATTGCCATAAAGTGGGGTTGCCCATGGCGCCCTTGACACACTAACGTTGATTGGTTTAGTAAGAAGTAAACATTTTCTTATTTACTTTCTCATTAAACAAGTAGCTGAGCAGAAATCTCTACTTTATACATATAAGTTATTAGTAATTCATAAATAGCATTCATAAGTATTTATGAATTATTATTTTTTATTAGAATCAGATTAGATTTTTTAAATATTTTATTTATATGTAGCACAAACAGAATCTACATAAAGATAAGAAATGTGACATTTTGTTTACCTGAGCGAGACTCGAACCCACAATCATAGTGTCTACAGTACAATGCGGTCTCATTGCCTCACGAATATCAATACTTATTTTATACAAAAAAATACCAACGATAGAGGAAAAATAAACGATGGAGAAAAATAAACTACTTTTTATTTATTAGGAGATTTACTTACTATTAATTCGAATTACGTTCAAAAATTAGCATACACACCGAAAAATACTTTAATCTAAATGAAGCAGGTGAATCTCAAATCGCCGATCGACGACTCTAGCATTAAGTGGTTTAAACGATACTTCAGAACTAAAATCGTTGAGGCCACTTTGAATTTAAATGCATTTTTTAATGCTTATAAATATGCATAAAATAATTCAGCATATAAATTTGCATAACTCTTATATATGCATTTATTGAAATTTAACTCTCATTAGTAGGCAGAGGCAACGTAGTGTTAAGACACTCCGTTCCCCACTTTCTGCCGAATTCTGGAGCCATTGCGTGTTGAGTGGCAGAACTCAACGCCGCGCTTGTCCTCTACACCAGAGCGAAGAAATGGAAATATACATTTAAGTAAATATTTTATCTCCTCGAGTGGGGATCGAACCCACAACCAGTCGATTTTACAGTCACACCTTGTGCCCCTGCGCCACGACTGGCCTCATCTTAGTTAGACATTTCTCCCTCTCTTATTTGGCCCTCTTGCTTAGATATTTATATTTCACCACAAAACTGCATATAAAACCTAATTACAAATAGACTAACATTATAAATTTGGACGTGCCAGCATAATATTCAGACAGACACGTTCCAAAATGGTTGTACATTTTACATACGCTGCTATGAAGGAATATAAAATTTTAAAGTGAATTAAAACAATCATTTCATTCTCGAGAATTTTAAATTAGAAAAAACTTAGTTCAACAAAAAACATTTGTTCTATAAGTTTACTTGGCAAAATTTTAAGAATTTCGAGAATAGAATCTTAGCTTGTTTTAGTTGAAAGTTTTTTTTGAAAACACGTAAAGAATTTCTTTCAAAAAATATTTGCATTTAAATTTTACAAGGAAAATAGTCATAAAAGCGAATGCAGGTTTAAGGTAAGCAAGACAAATGCGACGAAAGACGTCTCGTCTTAACTGAAGGAATAATATTAAGTAAATGTGCAGAAACCTTTTATTTTGCGCGTTTATTTTTAGCGTTCTGGATTTTGTGAAGATTTAGCTTTAGAATTATTAGAAAATCGGTGAAAGCGACGGAATTATAAGATGTCGTTGGCTTATAGTGTAAACGTACTAAATTGGGTTTGTTTTTTCTTTACGGATATTTTTATGCAATTCGAAAATGTAAAAAAAATATAAAATTTACGTTTATTTTATTTCATATACCTAGTAGAGAATACCAATCAATTTTCGAAATTTTAAAATGTTATGTTATATATATAATATTCTTTATTGTACTAAAATACATAATAGACAAAAAAAATCGTGTACAAAGGTGGTTTCTGATAATATAATCATATTTTAGTTTTTAAAAACGTTTTTTGTCTCATGACAATTTGTTTAATAGGCAGTTAGGCAGCAGATTTACACTCTAATGGATACTTACAATCTTGGTACAGTGACTAAAAATAAAATGGATATGGACCCATTTCTCTCCACCTTTCCTGATATATGCGGGATATAACGTGAAACTATAAAAAATTAAAACATGAAAAGTACTCTTGTAGTACAATTTCGAAATGAAATGTAATTACTATATGCATTAAATTTTGTACTCTTGTATCTATATATGCTCCGTACATTAAACAAATACAGATTTCTGATATTTAAAATGAAATGTTTCTAAATTAAATTAACCCCGGTTTCCACTGCCAATGAAATACATATCAGCTAGTAATGTTTAGGCAGAATGGATTTCTTTTCAATAAAATAAGTTTCCATTTCCATCTACAAAGAATTTTGTAATTTGTAATCACTTTGATCTGCTCCCAAAAACTGATTGATTTTTTCTCTGCAAAAAGAGTTGATTTCAACTCTTTTTGCAGGCTCGGTCTTATCCGCCCTAATATTTATTTGTGGAAATTCTAAGTATTTAGTATACTTTTTGCGATGGAAACCGGGCATTAAAGAGAAGAGGAGCGGTGAAATTTCCCACTATAGGTACCTATCACAAAAAATATAATAATAACAACTTAAATTGTACTCCTTTATAGTGCTTAGATGCAATGCAGTATCCAAAAATTGGTTTATGTGCCAAGACGCAGTATACGATAAAGTATTCTCTATTACTAAGGTCAAATTTAACAAAGCTTTCAATAGAACATTTTTAACAGCAACTTTTAGTATTTGAAGATTTATTTCTCTTACTTAAAAATATTTAATGTAATAAACTGAAGTACTAGCTTCGAACTGTTTAAATACAAATATATAAGTCGGATCTTTAGTAAATATAAAATTATTAATAACTAACTATTGTTTATTTTTATGATCATGTATTAATATATGTGAATTAATATATGTGAAAAGAAAAAAATGTTTTTTTTTTCTTTTCTTTATACATCTCGATGCATCATTAAGTAGGTAGGTGTAGAGGTTTCTATCGGGTATATTAGAAATACATATTTAGAAAATGTATTCTTAATGAATAACGCTTTAAATACATTAAAAGTATATGAGAGATATTAACTTTTAGGTTTTTTAAGCTGACATAACAATCTAACAGAAAGAGGAAACAACAATATTTATTAAATTCTCTTGAAAGAGTATCGGAACCACAACAATTTTTTTAACAGTCAACTGTTATGAAATTGTTAAAATTATATTATTTTCAGATTAAATTTACTCCCCAGTTCGAACAAGGTATTCCAAATTGAATAACAGAACACAATACTGCCTTTTGTCTGATCACAGCGAGGAAATGATAATTCATTGCCGTAAATGGAGATTAAATCCATAGTCTCCGCTATATGTGCTACTGCGCTACGGCGGCTAAAGAAATAAGCCTATAAAAATATTACAATCCAAAGTACAGTTCAGTTTATTTCTAAGGTTCCGAACGTACCAGTTGAGCACTAATAACACAAGAAAATAGCACACTCAAAGGAGATTGTACGGCAAAAAAGACAATATTATACAAAAGATCATATCAAAAAGAGATCCAGTTAAAATACTGCTTTCATCTATAAAATAAAATCTATATTTATATGATTCATATATGTATATAAAAATAGGTTACTATTTAGTAAAAAAAATCAGCTTCACGCTGTATCCCGCTCACAGAAGGGTAGGCAGAGGGAACCTAGTGTTAAGACACTCCGAATTCTGCCGAATTTTGGAGACATTGCGTGTTGTGTGGCAGAACTCAACGCCGCGCTTGTCCTCGACTGACCAGAAATCAGATTTAAGTAAATATTTCATATCCTCGAGTGGGGATCGAATCCACAACTAGTCGGTTGCCAAGACTGTGCCAAGACTGGCCTCAATTTTTTTTTGAATTAAGTAATACTTTACAAATATATTATTTATAGTTTATTAGATCCCAAAAGTAATTAAACAGTTTTCCTATAAACATCATATCAAAGGATCACCGACAAGTCGGTGTAGCGGTCACTGCACCGACTTCTGCATCGACAGCTATTCTTTTGATCTAGTACTCGGTAGACTTTAATAAATAACAGTCTACCTTAGTTGGTTCTTTTATAAATCTGTAGTAATAACTTTTAGAAAAGTGATACAGTTTTACAGTGTTACTGGTTAATATACTTCTTATTTAAATTAACGTCGATTTTTACATTAATATTTTGAAAGTAAAACTATTAATAAATATTATTTTCAAATAATTTGAACTTTTGTTATGTTAATTATACGACAAATATAGAAAAAAATAGGTAAAATTAATAAGTATAGTAAGTATCCTGATTTTACATTTTTTATGCGTTCTTTTTTAGATTTCAGAGAGGATATAATATCAACACTGTTTTTTTGTTTCTGTCTAATTTCCCCAAGAAAGAATCGAAGTTTACAATCATTTCATTTAATTTCTTAGGCCAGTCGTGGCGCAGGGGAACAAAGTGTGACTGTAAAATCGACTGATTGTGGATTCGATCCCCATTCGAGGAAATGAAATATTTATATTTTCATTTCTTCGTTCTGATTCCAAGGCAAAAAACCCGGCGTTAAGTTCCGCCACTCAACACGCAATGCCTTCAGAATTCGGTGGAAAGTGGGGAACGGAGTGACATAACATTAGGATCCCTTTGCCTACCCTGCAATGTGCGGGATACAGCGTGAAGCTGATTTGATTTTATAATTTTATAATTTCAATATAAAAATATACTTGCAAATTTCAAAATCAGCACAATATTTGCAAAATTCAGCATCAGTATAGGCAACAATGAAAGTGGATGACCTGAACCTGGACCGTGAGGACCTTTATGAAACATAATAGCATACTTGATGTATGAGAATAGCAACAGCTGCTTGTATATCTTATATTACAATTTTTCCATAATTTCTCGTATGTAGGTACTCGACGTTCACATTTTTCTTATAGCATGTTTTTCTCATTTTGTGTAATATTTGTATTTTTAACGACAAGTTAGTATAGGTAGCCTAAATTCTAAAATTATTAGCAATTTTTTTATTTATTAATTACTTATTATTATTAATATTATTTTGATTTCGACGATATCACATAATCGTATACCTAAAACAGGAAGTCACACACTTTTAAAATACTTATATAACAACTAGTAGCCCATACAATGTATTAATATGAATGTTGTAGCAATATTTACATGAATTTTATTTATATAGATATAATATTCAGCTTCACACTGTATCCCGCACACAGCAGGGTAGGCAGAGGGAACCTAGTGTTAAGACACTCCGTTCCCCACTTTCTGCCGAATTCTGGAGGCATTGCGGTTTAAGTGGCAGAACTGAACGCCGCGCTTTGCCTCGACACCAGAGCGAAGAAAATGTAAATGTAAATTTAAGTAAATATTTTATCTCTTCGAGTGGGGATCGAACTCACAACCAGTCGGTTTTACAGTCACACTTTGTGTCGCTGCGCCACGACTGGCCTCTATAATAATAGTTAGGATTTTTTTTTAAATTATTTTTTCTTATGGTTAATTTTTAATACATAATTTTTAATAAATTATATATTTATATATGAGTTAGTAGCCCGTACAATGTATAAATATGAATGTTGTCAATAAAAATATTTTTATTTATTTATTTTTAATTATAATGTTATATATACATCAATTGAAATTTAAATGGCTAATTTAATTTAAAAAATATTTTTTCCATATTCCAATGCACTTAAGAAAAGCATTAAAATACATCAAAATATCATTACAACTAATAACTTTAAATTCCAAAAGACATATTTGACACATGAGATTAATAAAAAGGGGAAGGAGAGTACAGAACGTTTTGTTCTGCGGCGATCTAGTAATTTATTTGACAAGTTAAAGTAGGGCCGGGTACGGCTGACCGGCTGGAACGGCGCCATAATGGTGAAATAACCATCGATATTTCGTCGAAATAGCTTAAATAAAACTGTTGAATTAATATATGAATATTTATTGGCAGATTTTTTTTTTATATTTATATGTAAAATATTTTTAACAATTTTTAAAGTGTTAATCCACACTAAGGAAAGAAAACTACTTATTTAGAAAACGTATATTTTTTTTTAATTTATTTAATTTTGTATAAAAATTTTAATGTAGCGGGACTCAAACCCGCGCCTCCTGGAAACCGACTAGGAGGCGGTGTTTCAGGCCCCGCTACGTTCAAATTTTATACTTTTTCTAAATAAGTTTGTAAAATATTCTTTTTTAAAACTTACATTTGAAAATAAAGTCATTCGCCAAAATCAGTGCCTTAACATTTAGTATTCGTTTTGTTTCAAACTATTCATAAATAAAAGAAGTTATGTTGATATAAAGAAATTTGTTTGATAAAATTGCTACAAAGTATATATATGTTTTATTGAATTAGCTAAAAGTTTAGTTTTTAAATGATCTTTAAAATTATAATTGTTAGAACATAGATGTAATTCAAATTAACAAATAATTAATTGTATAGTTCAAGCGGACGAAGCCGCGAGCGTGTCGCTAGGTTTACAGTCAAATTTAAATATAACTATCAAGATTGAAAGAAAAATAAATTTTAAAGAATATTGCTAATATTCTTACAAAACTCTAAGTTTTTGCTATGCTTAGCCCACTAATTGCGAGAAATGTGTTGAGATGAAGAACGGGAATTCGTAATATTTAAAATACAAAAAAGATAATACAAAATATTTTTCACTTGATTTTATTAAATTCTTATATATTTACGTATTTTAAATATTAAAATAACGTTTTTATTATATTATAGTATTAGTATCCCTATTTGAATTACCTTTTTACAACCAACAAAACATTCTTTCTTGTCACAATTGGTCTAAAATTCAAGAAAGTAAATAAAAATGAAAGAAAAATATCTATCCACTCCACTGGGATAAGGTGTGAATTTATTTATATTATTTACTGCGATCCGCCCTTTCTCCAGGCCTAATTCCAGTTTGCGTGGCGTTCTGTAACTTTTGCGAAAAACCTTTGGAAAAATGTAACTCAATTTGGGAAATTTTGATATAAAGGAAAAAGTTGCCTTTAATATGGACTTACAAAATATACAGGGCCGGTTTCATGTTTACGAATAAAGTTTCAGATAGTTATCTAATAATTAATGCTGTCTCACAGATAGAAGGTGAAAATAAAAAATAAATATTTTTAACATTTTTAAAGTGTTAATCCACACTTAGGAAAGAAAAATACTTCCCTGCTACGTTTATTTAAATTTTATATGTTTTCTAAATAAGTAAAAAATAACTGTTTCTTATATTCTCGAGAATAATTTTGACATTAATGAACGATAATAGTAGGTAGCTAGGAATTAGACGATTTGTTTGTTACATTTTTAAATTACAAATAAGTATGTAAACATTAAATGCATATGTCAAATGTGTATTTATTAGATATTGCTATTCGAGACTTATGAAACCAAAATTATAGCTTGACCGGCAGATACTTTATCAGTCAGTGGTGAAATTGGTCCATAATATCATTAAAAAAAACTATACGCACTGTAAAGACTGCTTAAACTTAACAATTTTTTTTTAATAATACAAACAACTTGGTAAATTTAATACCAGTAAAACTAAGATTTTTAATTATTTAAAGAAGTTAATTTAGTATTAAAAGCTGGTCATTTTTTTTTGTGAGAATAACACAATTAAATTATCATCATTTGATAGTAAACACTTGCAGTATAATAAAAAAAAAAAGTTAAGTGCGAGTCGGATTCGCCCACCAAGTATTCTGTTCCAATTTTTACAATTCATAGAAGTTCACTATGAATTATTCATTTTGTATGAAATGAACTACAAATATAATTTTGTAATATACTTTTTCCTATAAAATATTTATAAATTTTCCCGTTCTCACTTTTTTTTTCTGCTTCACGCTGTATCCCGCACACAGCAGGGTAGACAGAGGGAACCTACTACTAAGACTCTCCGTTCTCCACTTTGCGTATTGAATTTACTTCCCCATTGCGTGTTGAGTGGCGGAACTCAACGCCGCGCTTTGTCTCAACACCAGAGCGAAGGAATGAAAATATAAATTTAAGTAAATATTTCACCTCTTCGAGTGAGCATCGAACCAACAATCAGTCGATATTACAGTCACACTTTGTGCCCCTGGGCTACGATTAGCCTTAAATCTGCCTGCAGGATATACTGTAAAAATAAAAGGTTAACTATGTACATACTAGGTACTGTATTATAAAAGTAGATATAATTCAGAATACAACTCTTCGAGCTCACCTAAAGCTGTACCGTAGCAATAATAACACAAAATCTTTTCAACGAACTTACTAAAATGATATCTCTTAAGGAGTTTCCTTCCTTCTTCCTGCTATTGAAAACAATACCTTACTTAATCGTACTATAAAACAAAAGCAGGTCAAACTGAAACACTGAGTATCAAAGCTTCATTATTTTCAAAAAGTCGTATATTAGTTGTAAACTTGGTTTTATTTTTATTAAAATATCTTTTTGTAATACTTGTTTTTTTTTCTAAATATAAGTAATTAAAGAGGATATATAACAATAACAGTATAAAAAAACTGATATATGCGTTTTACATCTGTCAAGTATATGCGACATGGTTATGAGTTTGATTAACACTTAAGGACTATTCTAATTTAAATATTTTAGTTTCTCATATATGCTAAGAAAAAAATAGACATGCTTATTTAAAAGAACAAAAATGGAAAATTTGAGTCATTTATCAATTTGGTTAGGCTACTTACTCTTAAAAAAATACGGCATTGAGTTCCGTCGCTCAACACGCAATGCCTCGAAAATTCAGCGGAAAGTGAAGAACGGAGTGTCTTAACACTAAGATCTTTCATTTTGCCATGCGGGATACAGCGTGAAACTGAAAAACTTACCCTACATTACAGCATATACGCATAGTAAATATGAAAAAGAGAATAGACACATCTGGCGGCAATATACACGCATACAGTAAAATGAAAATGTCGATGAAAACCCATAAAGCCTTTTTTCAAAGCAATCGCAAAATTGCATCTCTTCTAGAGTGCACTCACACTTACCGTACACTGTGCAGCGTGCACCATACAAGTTATGAAGGAATTTTTCCACTGCGGAAAACCACAATTTACTTGATGGAACTAAACAACGCTAAGGCATCGTGGGATAAATTTTATCGATTAAACTTTTATATTGTTTTGTGTTTCATATAATTAAGCATTAATATTATTATCTCATTTTAAGCCAGTTTTTTTCCACTTGATGAAATTAAATATTTAATATTTTCATTTTTTTTGCTCTGTTGGCAAAGCGCGGCGTTGAGGCCAGTCGTGGCGCAGAGGTACAATTGTAGATTCGATTCCCACTCAACAAAATTAAATATTTAATATTTTAATTTTGTCGCTCTTGTAACGATTCATACCAGAAGTAAAACGTGTAGGTAAACAATATAATTAATTCAAAAAAATAATTCACGAAAAAATATTATAAATTTAATTTATAACATTATTTAACTTATAACTTACGATAAAAACAATCTTATAAATAATAGTTTAGTTCAGTTCTTTAATTACGCGTTCCGTTCACAAGTAATATTAAAGTGACGTAATATACCGTAGGTAAAACACGCAGATATAATATATATTTAGTAAAAAATATTTAATAATTATAAGTTATCATTGCGTATTATAATTTAAAATAAATAATAACATAATTAATATTTTATTTATTGTCAAATATCATGTTGGCTGAATAAGCTACTGTCAACGTCAATGTCAAAGAAAACGGGGGAAAAGAGAGGAAAAATGGACTTTGCTGACGTTTGTTTTGGTTAACACACGTGTTAGTGAGGGATTCTTATTTTTGTGTTATTTTTCACAAATTTTTAGTGCAAATTGCGGTTTTTAAATAAAAGATCTGTATTTCTTAGTTATTAGGTTGTTGTGAGTGTTTGTGGTGTTTTTGTCAGTAGATTAGTTATATTATAAGGTAAGGTTAAAGGTTAAGTTTTAAAATGGATGCTGAGCATCCGCCCGATCCCCCT